>CAIGQS010000002.1:1506307-1563638 GCA_903798195.1 Danio kyathit
CATCAAAAATCGAGTCAAAGAGCCCAAGTAAATCTACCACTTTTCTCCATGATGGTGACATGGGGTGGGGAATAAAACATGTTGTTTTTTTGTAAAATGTAAATACCTAAAACAGTTAATTCTCAATAAATCTCACATGGACTTCTGTGAACATCTGGCAGAAATAAAGTCAATCAGGTAATCAATGAGCAAAGCTGCTGCTGCTTCTCTTCTGTTTCTGCTTGTTAACAGCAGGTGTTCATCATCAGTGCTCAATCATCACTTAATTAACCCCATCAGTGTCTCATTAACTTTAACTCTGCTGCTGAGTAAATTTTACTCTGAGGATTTTGCTGTGTGTGTGCATGACAGAGAGTGTCTGTGTTTGTGTGTGAGAGAGAGAGTGTCTGTGTGGGTGTGGGTTTGTGTGTGTGCGTGAGAGAGAGAGAGTCTGTGTTTGTGTGTGTGTGAGAGAGAGAGTGTCTGTGTGTGTGTGTGTGTGTGTGTGTGTGAATGCGTGTGTTTGTGTGTGTGTGTGAGAGAGAGAGTGTGTGGGTGTGTTTGTGTGTGTGAGTCTGTGTTTGTATGTGTGCGTGCGTGTGAGTCTGTGTTTGTGTGTGTGTGTGTGTGTGTGTGTGTGTGTGAGTCTGTGTGTGTGTGTGTGTGTGTGTGTGTGTGTGTGTGTGTGTGTGTGTGTGTGTGTGTGTGTGTGTGTGTGTGTGTGTGTGTGTGTGTGTGTGTGTGTGTGTGTGTGTGTGTGTGTGCGTGCTTATCGAGTGTCCTTCGAAGGCGGCTGGTGTATCAAAAAGAGGAATGGAATGTTCAGTCCAAAATCAACCTTTCAGAAAAAACAGCAGAGAGAACAAGAAAAATAGATCATAAGAAAAACAGATTTTACATCAATAAGCATAATAAAATCCTTCACTACTCAAATGAAAAAACAAAACTATAGTAAAAACTATAATGATTTTGAATGAACCATACTATTGTAAGAATGGTATTTTGACCACAGCGGTTCGAACTGTAGTTCTACCGAGTGACTAAAAAGTTATCAGCAGGATGGTAAAAAACTGTACATTTCTAGTCAAACCATTCTTCTGCAATCTTATACCAAAAACGGAAATAAGGGCAGTATTAATAGCTATAAATGTGGGAGAGCGTTGCTATTATGTGACTGTATTGTATTGCAATATGGAGCAATTAAGTGTTGATGTTAAATCAAAAGTAATTCACAAATACTTAAAATGAAATGATTTAATGACAATAATTCTCTATGGTTACAACTGAATTAGTTACAAATAACTATAAAATGATAAAACATGATATGATAAAAACATATGATATTAATTGTACCCAGCTTAAATGTAAATTTAAAGTTACCAGAGAGAGAGGGAGAGACAGGGGGAGGGAGAGACAAAGAGGGAGAGAGAGAGAGAGAGCCAGAGAAGAAACCTCCAGAAAAGGAGAGGAGCAGAGCTCATGAAGGAGCCGAGAAGAAAAGAGCCAGAGCCAAGTTTACCAGCTATTTTGTATCTTCTTGACCATGTGACCAAAGCCTAAATGCTGAGACATTCAAACTGACCAATCAACATGTGACCACATCGTAAAACCCCCAAAGTCCACACACCAGGCCCTGATCTTATCAGTATCTGCCTTTGGAGTCAGCATGGACCTTTTTTGGTGAAAAAGACATGTTTTGCCATATAAACAAATGCATAGGATAATTTAGACTCTTACAGATTCCTTTGGGTGCTCTGGTTTCCCCAACAAGTTCAAAGACATGCGGTATAGGTGAATTGGTTAAACTAAATTGTATGTGTGCGAATGAGTGTGTATGGATGTTTCCCAGTGATGGGTTGCAGCTGGAGGGGCATCCGCTGCGTGAAACATATGCTGGATAAGTGGGCGGTGCATTCCGCTGTGGCGACCCCTGATGAATAAAGGGACTAAGCCACAGCAGAATGATCCGCCAAATTATCCAGCACGTTTTACATAGCGGACTGTGAAGGAAACTGGAGCACCCGAAGAAAACCCATGCCAAAACGGGGAGAACATGCAAAGTCCACACAGAAACACCAACTGACCCAGCCGTGACTCGAACCAGAGACCTTCTTGCTGTGAGGCTACAGTGCTAATCACTGAGCCACTGTGTCACCTTCACATATTTATTTATTTATTTTATTTTGAAAGGAATGCCATGAAATAAGGAATACTGGCAGTAAAAATACAACTAATTCATTATAATACAAAATGGAGGAAATAAGTATTGAACACATTGCCATGTTTTTTCCTGGAAATAATATTTATAAAGGAGCTGTTGACATGGAATTGAACCATTTTTTGGCAAAATCCCAAACAATACAAACATACAAAATAAAAAATATATATATTGTAAAGCTAAATAAAACTATAAAAGTTATTTGTAATAATAATGGAATGACACAAGAAGAAAGTGCTGAACTACTGAAATGTATTTATTACTTTGTATAAAAGGCTTTTTTGGTGATGACAGCCTAAAGACGCCTCTCATATGGAGAATGAAGTCACATGCATTGCTCAGGTGGGATATTTTTCCACAGACTTCAACAGAGTGTCAAAATCTTGATGGTCCTGTTGGTCTTGTCTATCAAAGCTGAGCTTTATTTTGTATTTTCTATTGGATTGTAGTCAGGTGATTGGCTGGGCCATTCTACAGCTTGATTTTCTTTCTCTGAAAGCATTTGAGACTCTCCTTGGCTGTGTTTTGGATCATTGTCTTGCTGAAATGTCCACTTTGGTTTTATCTTCATCCTCCTGCTAATGTAGATGTTGGACTGAAGCATCTGATCTTCATTTACACTGAGGAAGGGCAGAGGGTTGCTGAAGAACAAGTGAGAGATTTTAGCTGCTATCTGGACTTTCACTACCTTTCTACACCTCCCTTCATGTGTCATTTCATTTTATTACACATAACTTCATTTGTAAACTAATTTGTTTTGTTTTCTTTGCATATTTGGATTTCTTTGGTTGGTTGTTACCAACATCCAGGGGAAATGTCAAGTCAACAGCATCTTTAGAAATATATTTTCTGGAAAAAAAAATGGTGACATGTTCAATGCTAATTTCGCCCACTCTACTGCATGTATACAGTTTTATTATAAGTCAGAATTATTAGCCCCCTGAATTAACCCCCGTTTATTTTTTTTCCCCATTTTCTGTTTAACGGAGAGATTTTTTTTCAACACATTTCTAAACATTAAAGTTTTAATAACTAATTTCTAATAACCGAATAACTTCTTTTATCTTTGCCATGATGACAGTACATAATATTTGACGAGATATTCAAGATACTAGTATTCAACTTAAAGTGAGATTTAAAGGTTTAACTGGGTTAATTAGGTTAACTAGGCAGGTTAGGGTAATTAGGCAAATCATTATCGATGCTTAAAGCTTAAAGGGGCTAATAATTTTGACCTTGAAAAATTAAACACTGCTTTTATTCTAGCTCAAATAAAACAAATAGGACTTTCTCCAGAACAAAAAAAAATTATCGGACATACGGTGATTCCTTTTCCTAGCTCTGTTAAACATCATTTGGGAAATATTTTAAAAAGAAAAGAAAATTCAATGGGGGCTAATAATTCTGACTTGTATATGTAAACCCGCAAACTCTTTTTAAATACTTAGAGATGTGCATCACAAGCCCTGGTGATCACCCTCTCATTTTTGTGCTCTGTATGTTTTCAGCTGCCTTCTTTATCTCGTGAGACCACTTTTTTTTCTCAATTCTGCTGCTTCTAGATTGTATCAATCCTGTCTACTGCCACAAGTAGGCCTGCACAATATTGGGAATTATGCTATATGTGACATTGTTGTTAAACAATGCGATAACTATATTTCTTGCAATAACTTTTCCCTAGAGTATGCTATTTTTGTTAGATTACAAAAAAATCATATATGTGTAATGATATACTAAAATATTTCAAACATATAAACTATTAATTATACAAAAAATTTCTTAAATCTAATTCAAGCTAAAAAAAAAAGCTGTCAAGGAAGGTGCAAACATTTTGACTAAAACACAATGAATGACTAAAACCCTCGATAAAGCATTTCTGGTCTGGTTTTACCATATGTAAACACAAAATGCATTTATCTCAAACACTGTTTTTTATTCATATGGAACCACCCAGCATCTTAAAACTAGAGCACCTTTTAAGCAAAATATTTTCTTGCCTGTCTTCATACATAAAATAAATGAATAAACAATTAAAATGGAAAAAGTAACATCACAAGTCAAATAATTTAAAATTATATCGATGCATCCCTAGATGTTAACAATGTTTACATGTTAATACCTAATTATATTATTTAAGTGGATGTTGATAAGATGTCAGTATATCCATACCAATGATTTAAGGACTGTAAACGTTTTTTAGAAAAATTAAAAAAATTATTTATAAAGACATGCAAGGACATACATTGCTTAAAAGATGCAAAATTTAAGATGCTGATAAAAACTTGAAAATTAACAATGTTAAAGTGAATAAAAATTATGTTTGAGATAAATGCATTTTGTGTTTACATGTCTATGGTAAAACCAAACCAGAAAACAGAATATCTACCAAGGTATTTTAGTCATGCATTGTGTTTTAAAGTCAAAACGTTTGCACCTTACTGGACCGATTTGAATTAGATTTAAGAAAATTTTAGAATGTTGAATATTTTATGAGTTTACAATATTTTCGTATGATCATAACACAGATGACTTTCTTTACATTTCTATATGTTATAGCAAAAAAAAAAATCTTTATCCCAATATACTTTACAACAATATTGCATATTTTCCCAATATCATGCAGTGTGTGTATATATATATATATGTTAAGGGTGGGAATTAGGAGTGGGATGTAAAATCTTACATCGCAGTGCGGACATTAACAATGGTAATCATGACATTATGAGAATTATATATTTTTGAATGTTAAATAAATGCAAAAGGTGAACCTCTAAAGCATAATAGAAATACAAACCCATGCTCTGGGTTTTGTTTGTAGTCATAAGTTTAAGACATATTTTATTATATGAATTTGTTACATACTATGTGTGCTGTTCTTTGTTTGTTTGTTTATCTGAAGGATTCTATAGCTAGAATTTTGTCAGTGATTGAGATTATGCATAAGCTACATTATACAACAAAATAAAAGCTAAACGATTTAACAAGCTATTGATGAAAATATAATAAGGTTGTCGCCTACTATATGCAAAAATTCATTTTAAATCATTGTTCTTAAGAATTTGCAGTTAAAATGTAATATGAAATAAAGTAGGTTTTAATTTTTATTGTTGCCTTATGTTAGTTCAGACCTATTATATGGTTGAGTTCACTCAAAAATGAAAATTCTGTCATCACTTAATCACTTTTCAAATCACAAAATCTGGATTAATTTCTTTCTGCTGAACACAAAACATGTAACCAATAACATAGTTGTTTTTCCTAGAATGGATGTCAATGGATACTGGTTTTCATCTTTCTTTAAAATATCTTCCTTTGTGTTCAAAAGAAGAAAGAATTTGTAAGGGCTTATAACCACTTTATGTGAGTAAATACACTATAAAAATATATATGTTGATTAACAGTTTCTGTATTTTGGGTTTTGGGTTTATTTATGGTTGTGTATTGCATTATGGGATCTTGATCTCTGCTCTGTCAACTTTTGATGTTGAAAATTCAACTCAACAGTTTATGCAAAACTGATGTTTATTGACATTTTAGTAGTTTGAAATAATATAATGTTCAAGAAATAATATACAGAGAAATAAGTCTGTAAAATAACTTTATTAAAATAACTTTATTTTATAAGTCTGTAAAATAAAGGAATTGTACTGCCAGTTTATTACAAGGTGTTTGTAGCATAATATACAACACCACAGAAAATATTGACTTAAGACTACTAAAAACGTTAATAAATGTCCAACTTTTTAAGGTTAAAAGTTGTCAGAAGTAAGATCAAGGTCTCATACTGCGATTCAAAAGCCTAATAAATGGGGAAAAATAAAAAACATGAATCACAAAATATAGAAAACTTCTACTTTACTGATATGTTTGTATTGAGTACATTTTTCATCTTTGAGTGAACTATGCATTTAATGATGATGCCTTTTTCACCAGGTCTTATATATCGTAATTGTGAATCTAGGACTATTTATCATCTTGCAGCTCAATGTTCCAATTAACTTGTAGTCTTTAAAATGCATTTTTAACTTGAGCAGGGCTCAGTAATCAGAATGGCCCAGGGCCCGCATGAAAGATGCTCAGGACAGTTTTGACACTTAAGTTTAAAATTTGCCTCTGAACATTTTTCAAAATGCATGCAAATGTGATCATACAATCGAGAAGCAGCATGACTGATGTGATGCACACTGCCATGTGTTTAAAAAGAGCTTGTGGGCTACCAATTCCTCATGCGCAGATATGTTGTTCTCTTGTGAAAGCAAACTAGAAAAGTAAACATAATAGATTTGCACATGATGTTATTAATGATGTGGAAAATTCAGATGGAGGGCAGAAAGTGATTCTTCTACTTAGTAATCGCTATCAGAAGATTAATCAGCCAAAATGAGAAATGCGAAACAGTTTTTGTAGAGTTCCAAAATTTTTTGAACGCGATAATTCGTTTGAGAGCTTTTAAAGAGCTAATAAAGAGATATTACATATATTTATTCCATCCGAATAAAGTAAACAACCATAATGAGATGTGCAGCAGCGTTGGATGTTTGTGGCTGGTTCATCAACAGAACAAAAAAGAAAGGCTACCCTTGCGAGCAAAACTAGACTATTGTTATTGTGGAGCACTAGTGTTTGCCCCTCCACTAGCAAAAAAACTAAACAAACAAACAAATAATAACGATGATAATAATAAAATTAATAATTTAGGATAAATGGTTTTATGCTTTTATCTGTTTTTTTGTTTTGTTTTGTTTTTATAAGGATGTCTGGAAGATAACATTATTCGCATGAAAATAAATAAATAAATATATATATATATTGTGGCGAGTATACCAATGCAACGTCGCCATGGTCCCAAATTCACCCCAGCTGCTTCTCATCATGAGCGATCAACCCCACCTGGAGGTCATCTAGAAACAGAGATAAAAGCTACCAGAGAACACCACCGAGTGAGCTTCATTTCACCTAATGACTCCACGCTAATCTCTGTCTATCTCTTTCCTCCAGCGGACTCAAGCAGCTGATGAGAACACCACTACACTTTTTTCTGCACGGCCTCCTCTTCTCCCCGGATCACCTGCACGCTTCCCGGCCAGAAGAGCCCTTCTGCACCATATCCTCACTTTTACCCTACACGTTGTAAATAAATCACCCTCCGGGGAAAAGTCTCATACAAACCCTCTGAAGAGTGTTTTTATTCCCTCTAACTCGCCACAACTGGTGGAGAATATGGGCATTTTAGAGTGGAATAAAATAAATAAACAGACTTACCCTATGCAAAAGGAAACACAGTTCTAACTCATCCATCTTCTGTTTACAGACTCGGCATCCGCTCTCTCTCACTCCCGCTCTTCTTCATGCGCTACTGCGAGACACCATGTCCATGGAGGAGGTCATACGCCACCTAGCGGAAATTACCACCAGACAGCAGAAGATCTCCGAGCAGCTCTCCGCTCGACAGGAGAGGTTGGAACATCAGCTCCTCCAGGCGGTCGGAAGGGTACCTCTTCCCGAGATGAAAATAAATGCCCACCAGCACTTAACTAAACTCAGTGACCTGGACGATATTGATGCCTACCTCCACACCTTTGAGGTAATAGCCGAGAGAGAAAAATGGGCAAAAGAACAATGGGCGAGCATATTAGCCCCGTCCTTATTCGGAGAAGCTCAACGAGCATATTACTCCCTGGAAGCCCCAAAGAATGAAGACTATTTAGCGTTAAAAAAAGAGATATTAGCCAGAGTGGGGCTCTCCGCTATCAGCGCTGCCCAGCAGTTTTCTAGTTGGACATATGAGGAGAAAACTCCTGTTCGAGCCCAAGCTGCCCAGCTTTCACGCCTGGGCCGACTCTGGCTATTAGGGGGGGACCCCTCCGGCGTCCAGGTCGCTGAGAAGGTGGTGATTGAAAAATTATTATGAGCCTTACCTCGCCGAAGCGCATGTGGCTCGCGATACGGGAGAGAGAGCGGCTCTGCCACCCCGGAGGGTGCACCCACCATGGCGACCAGTGGAGGGTACATCCAGACCAGTCAGCAGACCGGCGGTTCCCAGCCCGATGGACGAGCTGATGCCCACAGAGCCCCCCACCCACTCGACCCCGGCCTGGCTCGCAGGATGCGCTGTGCATCGAACCCCCCCCCCCGAAGGTCCCTCCCAAAAGGTTTCACTCAATGGGAAAGCGATGACAGCCACATTAGACACGGCCAATGCCATAACCCTGGTGCATCCTGGTATAATTAAATGCAAAAGAGAAAGCAAAGCCCGAATTCCGATTACCTGCGTGCACGGAGATACCCGCTATGTTCAAGCTCAGAGGGTAACAATCACAGCTAAAGGTGGCAGTTGGCCCATCGAGGTGGGGGTGGTTCCAGACCTCCGAGTACCTCTCCTCCTAGGTCGGGACTGGCCGGGGTTTGATGAGCTCTTGGTGCATCGCAACACCACAACGCCGCGTCCTAGAAGACAGCCAAAACCTCGGGCTCGACGGGACCGCCAGCCAGCTTTGCTGGCCACCGAAAGCGACAGAGGGTCTACAATTTTGCCTTATCTGTATTTTGATCTTTTTCGACAGATTACTACAGGAGGCGACTTTGGGAGGTCCCAGCGAGAAGACCAAACATTAAAGCATTGCTGGGCCAAAGTAAGAGCTGTAGATGGGAAGGACCGATTCCCCACTCCTCACCCCCTCCCACACTTCATAATTATGAATGGTCTGCTGTGCTGTGTCGCAGAGAGGCGGGGGGAAATAAAACTCTGTTGGTGGTCCCGAGATGCAAGAGGGAGACCATACTAGAGCTGGCACATACTCACCCCATGGCAGGTCATCTAGGAGCAGGCAATACCACAAAGAGAATCCGAGACCGTTTTCACTGGCCAGGGCTGGAAGGAGACGTAAAAAGGTACTGCCAAGCCTGTAACACCTGCCAGAAAACGTCTCCCCACCGACCTCCCCCCAGCCCTCTAATACTGCTACCCATCATTGATGTACCCTTCACCCGCATTGGTATGGACCTGATAGGGCCTTTGCCGAAGTCGGCCCGGGGGCATGAACACATCCTTGTAATCCTGGATTATGCCACCCGTTACCCCGAAGCGATCCCACTGAAGAAAGCCGCAATCGCCAAAGAGCTGTTCTTGCTGTGCAGCCGAGTGGGAATCCCGGGGGAAATACTGACCGATCAGGGCACCCCCTTCATGTCCCGGCTGATGGCCGACCTCTGCCGCCTCCTAAATGTAAAACAACTAAAACATCCGTGTATCATCCTCAAACCGATGGCCTCGTCGAACGCTTCAACTAGACCTTAAAGCGGATGCTCCGATGAGTGGTGGCAGAGGATGGATGCGACTGGGACATCATGATCCTGTACGTGTTGTTTGGCATCAGAGAGGTACTTCAAGCATCCACAGGTTTCACTCTGTTCGAGCTGTTGTTCGGCCGCCAACCCCGCGGTTTGCTTGATGTAGCCCGACAGGCTTGGGAACAGGAACCAGCACCCCATCGCTCGGTAATTGAACACGTACGGGACATGAGGGAACAAATAGACAGAGTCATGCCCATCGTCCGAGACCATCTCCTTGAAGCCCAGCGCGCCCAACAACGATTGTATAAACGGCCCGCCCAACCAAGAGAGTTTAATCCGGGCGACAAAGTAATGATCCTGATACCCACCACCACATCAAAGTTCCTGGCATCATGGAAAGGTCCATACACGGTGGTTGAGAAGGTCGGGCACGTCAGCCAGGACGCAGAAGGGAAGAACAGCTATACCACATCAACCTCATGAAGCGGTGGGTAGCAACACAGGGCCCCCTGTGGCCTTCGTAGAAAATACACCAGTGGTACACATAGGAGAACAGCTTTCAGGGGGAGCTCCAAGCCCTGGTTGGTCAGTTCAAGGATGTGTTCTGTGAAAAACCGCGCCGAACGTCAATCATCCATCATGACATTGTGACTCCACCTGGCACCATCGTCCGGCAAAGGCCGGACGATGGCAAAGGCCGGACGATGGCAAAGGCCTTATCGGGTGCCAGAAGCTCGCCGGCTGATATTACGACCAAGATGGCGGCGCGTACACAACGCGAGGCTCAGCGTCTCTCCAGTTTCTGCAGTTTTGCAGTGTTTTTCCTGCTCATTTCGGGTCTGTTCGTGCAGAACAGTAATGCCTTTACATCGTACACCCGACAGGAGATTTTGGATATTGGTTTGTGCATTTCGGACAGTTTTATCAGCAATCTACGACTCATTCCGGAGATAGCCAGAACACCCGAGGCCGAGCGCTCTGCCCAGCCGGGCGGAAGTGCTCGAAGGCGGCGGCGGGATCGTAAACAAAGACGGGGGAAGCGCGGCGGGCTAAGAGCTAAGCTAAAGCTAACACCGCACCGGCTGTCCTTACCCAGCATCTTCCTCGCCAATGTACGGTCCCTGGTGAACAAAATGGATGAGATTCGACTGCGCATCAACCACAGCAAAAGATTATGGAACTGTAATGTCATGATTTTCACAGAAACATGGCTAAACAGCGGAATACCAGACAACGCTGTATCTTTAACTGAGCATCACACATTCCGAGCAGACAGAACGGCGGATGACTCCGGTAAGACCCGAGGCGGAGGATTATGCATTTATATTAACAAAGCTTGGTGCACAAACTCTGTCATCGTTGGGAGACATTGCTCTGTTAACCTGGAATTTCTGATGGTCAAATGCAGACCCTTTTATCTGCCACGTGAGTTCACCTCAACTATCATTACTTCCGCCTATATTCCTCCCGATGCTGATGCCAAGTTGGCAATGAAAGAACTTCATGCAGCCATCAGCAAACAACAGACTGCTCACCCGGAGGCTGCTTTTATTGTTGCGGGGGATTTTAATCACTCAAACTTAAAGACAGTGCTCCCCAAATTCCATCAAAACATTTTCTGTCACACACGGGGAAACAAAACGTTGGACCATGTATACACAAACATGGCTGAAGCCTACGCTGTGACCCCCCTCCCCCACCTGGGTCAATCAGATCATCTTTCTTTGTTCCTCAGCCCCAAATACTCACCCCTCATCAACCGTGTGAAGCCATCAGTGAGGACCATCAAAGTGTGGCCAGCGGGGGGTAGACTCCACACTCCAGGACAGGTTTCAACACACAGACTGGAGTATGTTTGCTTCCCAGGCCACATGTGGCTCTCGCACAGACATTGACAGCTACACTTCCTCTGTTCTGGATTACATCAACACCACCATTGACAGTGTCACAACCCAGAAACAGATCACCACATACCCAAATCAAAAGCCATGGATGAACAAGGAGGTGCGCCTCCTGCTGAAGGCACGCAACACTGCCTTCAGATCAGGGGATGCACAGGCCTACAGCACTTCCAGGGCTAATTTGAAGAGGGGCATCAAAAAGGCCAAGCACTGTTACAAGCTAAAGCTAGAGGAGCACTTTTCCAACTCTGATCCTCGGCGCATGTGGCAGGGCATACAGGCCATCAGCAACTACAAACCCAGCCAGTCCACACCCACAGCCACAAATGTCTCCTTCCTGAACGAGCTAAATGACTTTTATGCCCGCTTTGAAAGACACAATAAAGAACCCTACACCAGGATCACTTCCTTAACCGACCACTCACCCATCACACTCACCTCCTCAGAAGTCCACACCGCACTGAGTCGGATCAATGTGCGTAAGGCTGCTGGACCAGACGGTATTCCTGGGCGCGTCCTCAAAGCATGCGCAGAACAGCTCGCTGGGGTATTCACAGACATTTTCAACCTGTCCCTTAACCTAGCAGCTGTGCCAACATGCTTTAAAACCACCTCTATTGTGCCAGTGCCGAAACACTCCAGCCCAACATGCCTGAATGACTACCGCCCTGTAGCACTCACACCCATCATCATGAAGTGCTTCGAGCGGTTGGTCCTGGCACATCTGAAACACTCTCTGCCATCCACACTGGACCCACATCAGTTTGCCTACCGTGGCAACAGGAGCACAGAAGATGCAGTCTCCATAGCACTGCACTCTGTACTCACACACCTGGACAATAAAAACACTTATGCACGAATGCTGTTTGTTGACTTCAGCTCAGCATTCAACACTGTCATACCCTCTAAGCTAATGATCAAACTTCGAGACCTGGATATCGACACGTCTCTCTGCAACTGGGTTATGGACTTTCTGACTAACAGACCTCAGAATGTTAGATCAGGCCACATCTGCTCCTCCACCGTCACACTCAACACTGGTGTACCACAGGGCTGTGTGCTGAGCCCCTTCCTCTACTCCCTTTTTACCATCGACTGTAGGCCTGTGAACAGTTCTAACACCATCATCAAATTTGCAGATGACACCACAGTGATTGGTCTAATCAGCAACAATGATGAGACTGCCTACAGGGAGGAGATACAGCATCTGGCCACTTGGTGCACCGACAATAATCTGCTCCTTAACACAGACAAGACCAAGGAGCTCATTGTGGACTTCAGGAAGGGACGAACAGGCTCACATGATCCCATCCACATCAATGGGATGGCCGTCGAGCCTGTCTCATCCTTCAAGTTCCTGGGGACCCACATCTCAAAGGACTTTTCCTGGACCACCAACACCTCCAGCCTGGTCAAGAAGGCTCACCAGCGCCTATTTTTCTTAAGGCAACTTAAGAAAAACCAGCTGTCATCAGCCGTCTTGGTGAACTTCTACCGCTGCACAATAGAGAGCATCCTGACGAACTGTGTCACAGTCTGGTATGGAAGCTGCTCTGTTGCGGAGCGTAAGGCACTGCAGCGGGTGGTGAAAACTGCCCAACGTATCACAGGGACCACACTGCCAACCATAGAGGACATCCAGAGGAAACACTGTCTGCGCCGAGCACGCAGTATTCTTAAAGATTCCTCTCACCCTGCTCACAGACTGTTTTCTCTCCTGCCTTCTGGCAGGCGCTTCAGGCTCCCCCGGACAAAAACCAGCAGACTAAGGAACAGCTTTTTTCCCAGAGTTGTCTCCCTCTTGAACTCTGCCCCACACTGACTCTTTGCCCCCCTGATACACCCCCACTCTCCTCATAACTCAGACTCCTCATAATCACTGCACTATTTAACATTTGCACATTTAAAAATTGCACATAATCATTGCACTGATTCATTTATTTGAACTGTACATACCCATGTACATTTGTAATTATGTACACACCCACTGTACATATACACTTGTAATTATGTTTATATATCTGCACACTTCTGATTATTAATAGCAACCTGTACATCTATCCATCTATTGTAAATCTCTGTTCATAGCTAATACAACCTGTATATAATGTTCATAGTACATCTATTTGTAAATATCACCATAGTGTTTCTATAACTGCACTTTATAACTTATACCTATATCCTGCACTTGCTGCTATTGCACTCCTGGTTAGACCTAAACTGCATTTCGTTTCCTTGTACTTGTACATGTGTAATGACAATAAAGTTGAATCTAATCTAATCTAATCTAATAAGCGAAGAGATCAAAAAGATGCTGAAGTTAGGGGTAATTGCAAAGCAAAGCAAAATACCTGGGTTTCCATATAGGAAGAGGGCTAATTCAACCCCAACAGAACAAAGTCGAAGCCCTTAAAAATTCCCCACAACCTACAACGAAAACTCAGGTACGTGCCTTTCTGGGGTTAGCGGGCTACTATAGATGCTTTATCCCTAACTTCTCATCCATAGCCAGCCCATTGACAGACCTGACCAAGAAGGGGCAGCCCGAAAGGATAAGCTGGTGCCCGAGGGCAGAAAAGGCGTTTCAGGCACTGAAAGCAGCGCTGACATCCTCCCCGGTACTACATGCACCAGACTTCAGCTGCCCCTTCATCCTCCAGACGGATGCATCCGACTCGGGCCTGGGGGCGGTCCTCTACCAGGTCCAAAATAATGAAGAACACCCAATAGTGTACGTGAGTCGGAAACTGACCCCTGCGGAAACAAAGTAAGCAACGGTGGAAAAGGAGGCCCTGGCAATCAAGTGGGCAATCCTGGAGCTGAAATATTACCTGTTGGGAAGACGGTTCACCCTCGTAACAGATCACGCTCCCCTTCAATGGATGGCCACGGCAAAGAACAATAATGCACGAGTCACCAGGTGGTTCCTTTCGCTCCAGGATTACCACTTCAACGTGCAACACCGAGCCGGGGACTCCCACGGAAATGCGGACGGGCTGTCACACCTTTGGTCTGGATGGTCAGGTCTGTGAAAACATTCACCCCCCTCTCCACTAACATTCTCTTTTTCTTTTTTTCATAGAAAATCCAGGACGACGCTAAATATATATATATATATATATATATATATATATATATATATATATATATATACTATATATATATATATATATATATATATATATATATATATATATATATATATATATATATATATATATACATATATACATATATATATATATATATATATATATATATATATAGTATATATATAGTAATCACTATGTTTTTGAACCACATAATAGTTAAGTGTATAATGTATAGTACAACTTCTTGTTAATGAATGCCACAGCATACTGTAGTATAGTAAACTGACTAACTGTAATAAATACTGTAGTGTAAACAGCGTTGTATTGTGATGGTGTATAATTATAGCATAGAAAACTGTACAGCCTATTGGATAATTGTTTATTACTACAGTTGTGTTGTATTACAGCATATAATTACAACAGCAGTTTAATTTAAGCAATTAACTATAGTATGGTTCATTCAAAATCATTATAGTTTTTACTATAGTTTTGTTTTTTCATTTGAGTAGCTTAGCGTATTTACTGCCTTAATGGCAGGAAAATATATTTTATTTCAGTAGAAAACGGTCCTCTTCATAATATTTCTATTTATTTCTTCTTTGTAATATGGTATGAATTTAAAACATACGGACTTTCCTTCGTGTCTCCAATTCAGTTTTTTTACTTCCTGCTCTCTATCTTAATTTCAGTTTTAAATTCCACACCAGGCCAGTAAAAATACCTTAGTGTTGAGCCCTGTTGAGAAATTCTCCTTATCATTAAAACTCAAATGTGCATCGTGTTGTGACAATTACTTAAGATTTTTGTAACAATAAAAATGTATTTAATACAACCATAAAAACGGCTATAAGATTGTCAATACACTGTACTATAGGCACAACCACTCGTTTGGTGTGTTTGTGTGAAAAAATAATTTGCAACTCCTAAAAAAAAATTAAAAAAAAATCTCAGACTTCAAATATATTGGTCATGGGTGCTGTTGCTTTGCTTCAGTAATACCTTCAGAGAACATAATAGTCAGTGATCCATACATAGGCAGACAGATTAGTGTGGTGTAGGCAGAACTGGAATAGACGTCTGTCCAGGCTGACACAGGTTAAAGATCCTGACGTCTTCAACGGGAGATTCCAGAGAAACTGCCATTTAAAAAGTTGTAGAAAAAAAAAACATGTTACTCAGTAGGGAAATCTCACCAGGTACAGTATCTACTATTACAAAGTACAATTCCAAGGTAAATGTTTACTCCTCACTCAGAATATTAAGTTACATGGTATTTTGTGAGAAATTAAATGATCTCGTTTAGATTTCATTTTCTTGTGCGATTCTAAAAAGCTTAATGATTTAAAATATTTTTTAAATAAATGCGTTTACAAACATTTGTTTAGATACTGTTACGACTAAACTACAGTAACCTCAAGAGAGAAGCATGTAGACAAAATATATTTTAATAAACAGGAAAATAAAAAATGCACACCATAACATAGCACAACAATTAGAAAAAAACACAGACAAGCATGGTTTGTGAACAAAGGAAATCAGGAACAGAACCAACGAAAACACAAAGAACTAACTTGACTCGTGACAGATCGAATGGGCAACTTACGAAATGGCAAAGCTTTTCCCATTCAATGCTGTGGAGCGTCTCTGGAGAGGAGTTCATCACTAAATATAGGGAAAAAGAGCAACAAAACAATGAACTGACAGCTATTCACTTCGTTATAATTATAACGTGTTAAAATAATCTCGTTTAACGTTAGCTCGATGATACGTAATGTTATTTGCGAACCGTTTCTCATAACTTAGCCTATACTTTAGATAAGCAATATATTACATTTGTTTTTTTGCTCATTCCAAATCGATTTGACAGATAATCTTATATTTTTACACAAGTTAGAAAGCATTGAAGTCATAAAGTGTAATCGTGTTGAAATCGCAAATTAAATAAAAAAAATAGCTTTTCATTGACCTTCATAGATTAGCTGCAGTTAATGGCCTGGGCACGAACAGGGCGACATGTAAGCTTACTAAAAACGTATAGGAATTGGTAAAGTGTTAAGTTACACATCTAAAAGTTACATTTTAACATAAATTCTTGGGAAAACGACAAATAAAACATGTGAAATGTCGAATATAACGTACTAACCTTCAGGTTACCGTTTCGTCCGTTGCCTTCTGTTCGTTAGTTGATTCAAATGATGAGCACGCGCACGTCACGCTGACTCGCGCAGAACCGACTCCGAGTCCTCCAATCAAGTTTCAACATTGAACCAATGTTATGATTTCGACCAGATGCGTCGGTTAGCCTATATGTTAAAGAGTCAACTTCATTTCGACATTGAATCAATGTTTTATTCTTGATGTAATAACCTTCCGACGTACCGACCAAATAAAGAACGTTGATTCAATTTCGAAATTTGATCGACGACTGATACTGACGCTTATAACCAATAATCGACATTGATTCAATGTCGGCTTGCTATCTGGGTAGTGATGTGCGATACCACTGATTTCCTTTCCGATCCGATACCAAGTAAAATGAAGGCAAGTATCGGCGATATCGATCCGATACCGATACTGCCCAAAAATGACTGTTTGGGAAATTAAAGTAACAAGTAGTGTACTTAAAAGTGTCACTTCATACTGAATACGAGCCATATTACGGGTTATTCTTGTTTATTGATGAAGAATTATCATACAAAAAAAGCCAACTTACATATTTATTGACAGCATCTGAGCATGTATATCTTAAAATGCCTGCCTGAACATCTTAAAAAAATCATTCACACTTCTCCGTTTAGTGACATGTTAATTCGGTTCCCATGAAAGTGTTTTGAACCTTTTTTTGTTGTTTTATCATTGTCAAAAAAAACCCAAGACCCCAAAATACACATCGCCGCATTTTCTCCCTCTGTACCTGGATAGTGCCTGCCTGCTGCACCTAAGAACTCTGAATGCGATGTCTGTCTCGCCCTAGCAGCACCTGTACCTCTCATTTCCTCCTCATCTGACTGCCTAGTCATGACGTTGTCATATTCTGTCTTGTGATTTCTATGTAGATGTTTGATTAGGCTTATGGTATTACAACAGTACCTCACTGTTTTGTTACTCGTGTCACAAACTGCATTGTTTGAGTTTATGGAAGTAAAGTAGCTCCTTACATAACTTCGCTCACGGTCACCCATATCCAATGACAGCGTGACTGAACAACATGTGCCAGCCAGTGGACTGAGTGGCTAGCTAGCGTGATCTGCAGTTGTATAATGCCATATTACGCACATGTGTTTGTAGGTGGAAGAACAAGTAGTTCCAACTAAGTTGGCATTATTCAGAGAAACTAGGGTAATTGTGGTTACTTTCTGCTGTATTTCTATTTCCAATAAAATACATATTTGCTCCAAAATATCGATATTTTGATAAGATAATTGATACTAGAACATACAAAGCTGGTATCGGAGATATCGATATTTTAGTATCGATCCGCACATCACTAGACTACACACACACCACACATAAAACATGCATGCACATACATACACACACACACACATGCACGCACGCACTTACAAAAACACTCGCACACACATATACACGCACGCACACACACAAACACAAACTCTCTCACACGCACACATACGCACGCATGCATGCACACACTCACACATACACACACACACACACTTTTTCTCTCACACACACTCTCTTTCACACAGTGTTGTAGAGTTTGTAGTTGAGTTGTAAATGTTGTAATGTGTGTGTGTGTATTCAGACACCTTTGAACTCACACTGGATCCAAACACAGCAAACACTCTCCTTGTTCTGACTAAGGAGAAGAGAAAGGTGACGGGTGTGTATGAGGATCAGTCTTATCCTGATCATCCAGTCAGATTTGATGGTGATAATTATCAGGTTTTGTGTAAAGAGAGTCTGACTGGACGCTGTTACTGGGAGGCTCAATGGAGCGAACATGTTTATATAGCAGTGTCCTATAAAAGCATTAAGAGGAAAGGTTCGGGTAATCCCTGTTGGTTTGGGCAGAATAAGAAGTCCTGGAGTCTTCAGTGCTATGATGGCTCATTCACTGTCTGGCACAATAATAAAAACACACTCATCTTAGTTTCTCCAGACAACAGCAGGACAGTAGGAGTGTTTGTGGACGAGTCGAGCGGTGCTCTGACCTTCTACAGACTCTCAAGCCACTGCGTTGCCTATTTAATTTATACAAATTATATTTTTATTCAGGCACTGAGGGAAAAGTCAAGGAATGCATCATATTGTTTACATAAGACAGGATGAAACATCAGCAAAACACACTCATACACACAGTGGAAGAAACAAAGTTACAAAAATGTAAAGGAATTTGCAAAAAATGTGTCAATTAAGCAGAATTCATTTATACACCTTTAACCCTTATTGACAACTCCAGCTCTTCTACACTACAGTTGGACATTGGTTTGTTTGTGCACAACAGACAGTTACAATCCTATACTGTAAAGTGACATCTTCACCTTCACAAGGGAGTATCATGTTGATGGGTCAGTGCTTATTAAAATTGTGTTTTTTACCGATTAGTGCTTTTAGCATTATTCTTGTTGCAAAATCCATCAGACATCCTGTATTCTTCAAGTTCACACAGCAGCTGTCAGTTCTCCCCTCCAACAGGTGGTTTACTTCTACACATCTGTCCATACACAATTTACACTCAGTTTGTCATGGCTACCTCCTAATTGTTGTGTCTCCTCATCAGTGTCTCGCACCATCTTCAATCTCACGTGTCTCCTCTGCATGTTGATATATTTTGCATCTCAATGCAGCAGGCCAGGACACGCGATGCATCTGTTATTACCGCTACAGTCTGTCGATATCCTTTCTTCCGAGTGGGGAATTTAAAATATCTGTCATCGTGATTTTTTTTTTACCTTTTCGATCGTGTGATTTACTATTACAGCCCTTAACACAACAAGAACGTAACACTGTATTTACTCTGCGAAAGACGCTAAAACCATATAATAGCTCACTCACGTTAACTCGGATACAACGCAAATGGTGGCTATGTCCTATAATGCAACTCGGTGTTTACGAGAGTGACGTCATCTGACAAAAACCGATATAGTTACGTTTTTCTGAGTCTTTTAGATTAAAGGTATTTCCAGATCTTTAAGAGGGGCGGACGCCTCCACTAACTTGAATGTTGTGGAAATTTCTTGTTTTTCACATATACGCCAAACTGCTATAACAGCATATACCAAACAAAACACACACACACACACACACAAAACAGAAAGAAATATATTTTATATGGTCAAAGGCCTAATTTATTTGTTATTTTAAGGAATGTATCTGTTATTTAAAGTTTTAATATTCGCTCAGCCTTGAGCGACTGCAGGCCTATATACTCCAGCAATACAGACCACCCTTCTCATTTTGAATAGGCCTCGGCTCACTTGCCATCTCTGTGTTTGCATGTTCTCCCTGTATTCGCGTGGGTTTTTTTTTCTGTTTTGCTTTTGAAAGTTTATGTTTTACTTTTTTTTATTAATTTTTTTTCCCTGTCCAGTATCGTAATAATAATAATTATAATAAAATAAAACATATTCAAAAGACAATCTGTGGCCACATGTAGCTCTGCATTATATAGCTTAAGGTAAGGACATTGTATAATGAATATCATTATGATTCTCGTATTTCCAAATGTGTTAAAGCGCCTCCACTAGACGCCTCCACTAACTCGAGCTTTGTGCAAATTTCTTGTTTTTCCCCTAATAAAGACGCAGACGCGCCAAACCACTATAACAGCATATAGCAAAAACATATAGCCATCCTCCTCCGTGACCACCGTTCCTTTTCCACCGAACACCGTGACGAAAGATAGTGACCCCTGCTTCAACCGGCAGCTCTTGCACTGGTGAAAGTCAGACTTCTCTCGGAACTCTGCCTTTCTGAATTGGCAGCCGGAACAGTGTTGCTGGATCGTAACTTCAATGCCCTTAAACCTGGTCCTTAAAAGCACCCTTGGTTTTGCCTCTGGCCGCCTCCCCTCTGCTCTCCTCCACGTCAGCGATTTCCTCCACGATGCTGGATGGACCCGTGGTCAGACAGATGCACCCGTCTCTCTCCCGCGTCACGACGTTCCTGAAGGCGTACGATCTGGAGCACTCAGCCGCATTGACAAAGGTGTCCCAAAGCGTCAGCTTAATTTCACCAGTGACGTCGCTGACCCACAGCTCCTTCAGCTCGCAGTCAGCGCCGATCACGCTGACCACCCTGCTCATGGATCCATCTCGCCGAACCCGAGCGCGCACTTCTGCCACATACAACACACAAAGGCAGGTTAGGTGCGCTGTCCGCTTTGCTGGTGCCTCAAACAAACTGCGACAAGACTCCTACCTTTTGCCCGAGACCACGCCACCTCAGCCACGGTCATCCTCTTGCAGTTTGGGGGTGGGCAACGCAAAAACGTCAGACTGGCAGCCTCCACGCTGGTGCTCGCGGAGCAGAGGACGTCGAATCCCTGCGGATCCGTGAAACCTAAACAGAAAGCAAGAGCGCCGTTAGTCATACCGAATCAGCAATGCCACGACACAAGTCTTGCTCCTCTTAAGACTGATCTGCGAGAAGGGTGAGGCCAGGCTTACTCAGGCTGCATCGGACGTTCCGCAGACGGACAGCGTTGCCACTTCTCTCTGCTTGGTTGAACATTGCCTGCTTCTCCAGGGCGAACACCACCACTCTGTGATATTCTTGTCTAGCGCTCTGAAACATTGCGGTGAAAAAAGAGTTGTTTCGCTTGGACTGCCGTCTGGGCGACACCTCCACCACGTTTTCTTCAACCTTCAGCGCTTTAGCAGGACTGGCCATATCGCTATGGCGTTGTAAGCTGGACAACTGAAGTGGACCAAGACCGGTGCTCTGCAGTTTACATATGAGTAAACAGCGGGAGGCGAATATTTATATGCAACCCCGCCTCCCGTATGCAAATGAAAGCCAACCGAAAGTTGACAAAGCCTCTTTAATTGGCTCTCACCGAGCGGCAGAAATTACCCAAAGCGCAAACCTATCAGCTGCTTCATGCTTTCACGGTTAAATCTGTGGCCACACGTAGCCTTGCATTATATAGCTTTAGGTAAGTATATTTTATAATGAATATCATTATTATTCTCGTATTTCCATGTGTTTAAGAGGGGTGGATGGCTCCACTAACTTAAATATGGTAAATATTGCAAATGTTTTGTGATTTCCCTAATAAAGACACAGACACGCCAAACCGCTATAACACTATACCAAACATAACACACAGACACACACACAAAAAATAAAGAAATATATTGTATATGTTCAAAGGCCTAATTTATTTATTTTGAGGAAATTATCTGTTATTTAAAGTTTTAATATTCGCTGAACCTTGAGCGACTGCAGGCCTATATACACCAGCAATACCTTCTCACTTTTTTGTATAGGCCTATATATTCCTTCATGTTTTTTTAAAGTTTTTTTTTCTTCTTTCGCACCGGTGACAAGCCGATGCCCACCCACTGTATGGTTGCACTTTACATAAATACTTTAGCTTTTTTTCTTCTTTTACAATTAAAGTGAAGGAGACACTGAATAAAAAAATTGTCTTTGTTTAACATAATTATTACCAAAAGAAAAGTTTAACACTGCAAGACATTTTAAATATAACAGGTTGTGACTAAATCAAAAAAGTTTAAAAGTTAAGATTTTTTTTTTTTTTTTCTGTTTTGGATTTGCAAGTTTGTGTTTTACCCTTTTTTCCAGTTCAAACTGTTTTTCCCTGCCCAGTATTGTAATCAGGGCTTTACATTAACACCCGCCAAATGCGGGTTTATTTCAGCTCTGGTGGGTTAGACAGACACCTCCACTAGCCACTTTGGCTGATTGGAAATCATTTTTAAATTGTAGTTTTCTTAAAAGCAGGGTTCGACAATAAGCATGGCCCAATATTCGTGCAAATGTGATCTTAGAATCGAGAGGCAGCACGACAAAAATAACTGTTCGAAAGCAGGTAAATACCAAATGAGAGAATGATTAATCGCACGCGCAGGTGATGTGATGCGCGCCACTGTTTAAAAGCGCGCGCGCTCCCGTTTACTTGCACGAAGCAATCGTGCCCACTGCCTAGAGCAGTGGTCTGGAACCTATGGCTCGCGAGCCACCTGTGGCTCTTTGACCAAAAATAGGTGGCTCTCTAGCTGTGTCCCTTCAATAAAATTTTACAGTTTAAAAAAATGATAATCGTCACTAGACATCAGTTTCCTATTGAAAATACATTTACACTTCCCTTGTTATTGTAATTTTTTGTAGGAAAAGAATAAAAACTCGACGTGACTAAACTTAAGTTTCTATGGTAACCGCGCCAGCACGCACTTGAGTGGTGATGATATCAAAAAGAAATTCTGAGAAACATCGGCAGTTTCAAAATGAGTGGGCAGAAACACTTGCTTTTATTGACAGTTCTGCTCTGTATGATCTGCACAAAACGCATTTCCTCTTGTAAAAAATCAAATGTTAAGAGACATTTTGAAACCCACCATGCTTTTGCGGCAAAGAAACAGCCGAGGGAAAGGAGAAAGAAGGCGTGTGAGGAGCTCCAGCATAAAATGCAAACCAGACAAAAACAGCAGAGGCAGGACGGGAGTTTGGACAGGGGCATCTGGGAATTTGAGTGCTGCAAGATCATTGGAGCTCGCAAGGCAAAGGAAACCTTTCACAAACGGTGAATAAGTCGTGTATGCTAAGTACAGCTAATGAACTGTTCGCGGCAGTGCTTAATCTGAGCTTAATTTGAATCTTGTTTCGAGAAATGTCAGATATTTGTGTTTTGCTTCCTGGTATTTATTTTAATTGATCCGGCATTAACTTGTGCGTGGTGAATACATGCATGAGTGTGAGAGGTCCAATGCCTCAGTTTGTCACACGGGTACATGGACTGGTCTTGAGCGATTCGTTCATTTTGAACGAATATTTTATGTGACTCGAGAACGAGAAGTCCTCTCAGGGAGTGATTTGTTCACTCGCGCACATTTGTGCAGGTGGAAGAGAAGATTAGTTCATTTTTCGAGGCCTCTATCGGGGTTGAGTTATTCATTCATCACATAAGAGACAGAAGCATTTTAAGCCAAAAAAAAGATTTGATCTGTTCATTTCTCGAGTCCTCGGTTTTGGGTCATCTCTACATACTGTCATATGATGAAGGAACGACTCAGAAAGTAGTGTGATCAACGTTTGGGCTAGTTGTAGATGTGTTTGGAACCATCTCGTAACATTTTAATGTTATTTTGGCAAATTGAACGAAATGACTTGAAAAAAGATTGGTTCATCTCAATGAACGAGACTCAAAGGTCCGGTTCAGTAAAATGATCCGAACTTCCAATCAGAGTGAAAAACAGCGTTCAAAGCTGTGTCGAGTGTTTGTGTGTGCACACACTCAAAGCTAGTCACTTTGACCAATCAGCTTTCTTATGTTTACAATCACTCCCATTGGTTGGTGATTATTGTTTTGTGCGCAGTGAAAATAAATAATGGCAAATACCTACTTAAATAACATCTGTATTTTCAAAATGCCAGAGGCAGTCAAGCTGTATTTATATTTTTTAAACCTCGAGTAAATCTGATAAGGAGCCTGATCAAGAGAAGATGAATGTGCGCGAATGGATCAGGAGACAGCAACAAAGCGTTCTCAAGTCAGCCAGAAAACATGACGGAAAAGGTAACTGGGCTCATCTTGAAGTTTAGACTGAGTGAGTCATGTTTGCTTGGCACATAATAGTGATGTGAACCTAATGTCAGAGTAAATGGAATATTGATGTTTCATGCTTTTTTCGCTATAACCACTGAGTAAGGTTCCGGTGTCCTGACATTGTATCCTACCCATCAGATTATGCTACCAACAATAAATCAATAAATACACACACACAAATATATATATATATATATATATATATATATATATATAGAGAGAGAGAGAGAGAGAGAGAGAGAGAGAGAGAGAGAGAGAGAGAGAGAGAGAGAAAGAGAGACTCATGTGGCACTTTAAAAAATCCATTTGCCAAAAAAACCCCCAGAAATGGCTCTTTGCTGAAAAAAGGTTCCCGACCCCTGGCCTAGAGTAAGCGCAACTGGTGTGATCGGTTCCCTTATCGTGCACCCACAGTCCTGCTGCTTTTAAGAGCTCAAGATTTAAAAAAAATACACATACTATTTTGTAAGCAACTGCTTTCATTTTAATTATTCTTTGAACAGATTAATAACAGGCCTATATTAACCGTGTATTTGTGACCATTCTTTCATTATCAAACACAGTATGTTTCACCTGCTTTCTTTAGCTTACAGTTATTTTTGTTAATTTGTTTTAAATATATATATATTACTCCCTGTTTATGTGTAGTTAACTGGTGATCTGGGACTTTTAGCCAGGACAGATTACTGTGCATATTTTAGATACATGTCAATAATTCCTTTTTTAAATGTAATGTTTTTTGAAAGAAAAGTTTTGTTGAATTAAAAAGTGCACCTATACAGCTATATTTTTCTTGTTTTGACACATTAAAAATTGTGGCTTATAAATACTTATTTGCTGTGGACAGAGATAAATTTGGTAAATCCTTAATTTTGAAAAGTCATGTGAAATAAAAACTGATTGCATTGCGACACAACCCATTTGCTCATGCACACGTGGACAAGGCATGTGGACATAACACAACATCTAAATCAAGTCTTTTTAGCATATCAAAGTCAAATTTAAGCATATAAAATATATTTTCCCAACAAGAAAAGTGTGGCTAGTGAAAATGGCGAGTGGCTAGTAATGTTGGAAATCTACTAGCCACAGTGGCTGGTGATCAAAAAAAATTATTTCAAGCCCTGATTGTAATGTAAAAAAAACATATTAAAAATAAATAAAGACATAACAAATAGGATTACATTTTCAAAAGGGAAACATTTATTGAACAAAAAAACAAACAAATCAGCTGAACGTTAAAATCAGGGAACTAGCTTTCTCCCGAACCGTCTTAACGCCATCGGACCAGGGCAAACGTCTCTTCGTGGTCTTCTCCCACCTGTAGCACACAAAGGCAGGTAAAGTGCATTGTTCGCTTTAGGGACACCTCAAACAAACTAGTCGTGAACCACAACTTTTGCTCGAGTACCTTCTCCTTGGTCAAGGTCATTCTCTACTGCGGTGCACGGTGCAAAAATGTAAGGCTGGCGGCCTCCACCCTGATGTCGGTGGGGCAGACCGCATCGAATTTGCCCATATTCGAGACATCTAGACAAAAAGCAAGAGCGCCGTTAGTCAAACGAGACAGGGACAACACAAGTCATGCTGCAGTTAGACTAATCCACGAGATGGTTCAGACCAGACTTACTCAGGCAGCATCGGACGTTCCGCAGATGGACAGCGATTCCGCTCCTCTCGGCTTCACTGAACATATCTTTCGTGTCTACACCGAACACCACTACTTTGTGGTACTCACACACTGAATCACCGCCATAAAGAAAAGACTTTTTGACTTTCCCTTTGACTGCCGACTCGCCGACACGTTGTGTATAAAGCCTTCCACCATGTCTTTATCCTTCGGAGCTTTAGCAGGACTGGCCATCGCTCTACCGTTGTAAGCTGGGCAAATACTTCAACTGAACAGGTGCTCTGCCGCGTACATATGACTAGTAGTGATGTGCGGATCGATACTAAAATATCGATATCTCCGATACCAGCTTTGTATGTACTAGAATCGATTACCTTATCAAAATATCGATATTTCAATAATTTGGAGCAAATATGTAGTTTATTGGAAATAGAAATACAGTGGAAAGTAACCACAATTACCCTAGTTTATCTGAATATGCCAACTTAGTCGGAACTACTTGTTCTTCCGCCTGCAAAGTCATGTGCGTAATATGGCACAATACAACTGCAGTCAGATCACGCTAGCTAGCCAGTAGCCACTCAGTCTGCTGGCACATGTTGTTCAGTCACGCTGTCATTGAATATGGGTGACCGCAAGCAGAGTTATGTGTGGAGCTACTTCACTTCCATAAACTCAAACGGTGCAGTTTGTGACACGTGTAACAAAACAGTGAGGTACTGTGGTAATACCACAAACCTAATCAAACATCTACATAGTTATCGCAAGACAGAATATGACAACGTCACGACTAGGCGGTCAGAAGAGGAGGAAAGGAGAGGCACAGGTGCTGCTAGGGCGAGAGAGACATCGCATTCAGAGTCCTTAGGTGCAGCAGGCAGGCACTATCCAGGTACAGAGGGAGAAAATATGGCGATTTGGCTGTATTTTGGGGGCTTGGGTTTTTTTGTGACATTGATAAAACAATGAAAAAAGGTTCAAAACACTTTCATGGGAACCGGATTAACTTGTCACTAAACGTAGAAGTGTGATTTTTTTTAAAGATGTTCAGGCTGTTATATGTTCAGTTTTAAGATATACATGCTCAGATGCTGTCAATAAATATGTTTAAAAAGTTGGCTTTGTATGATAATTCTTCATCTATAAACAATAAACAAGAATAACCCGTAATATGTCTCGTATTCAGTACGAAGTGACACTTTTAAGGACACTACTTGCTACTTTAATTTCCCAAACAGTCATTTTTGGGCAAAGTATCGGTATCGGATCGGTATCGTCGATACTCGCCTTCATTTTACTTGGTATCGGATCGGATAGGAAATCAGTGGTATCGCACATCACTAATGACTAGACAGACGCTCAAAATGAGAAGTTATAGGCAACCCCGCCCCCTGTATGCAAATTAAAGCTGTTGACAATGCCAGCCTTTTTGATTGGCTCTCACCAAGCTGCAGAAATTGCCAAAAGCACCAAATTTATGAGCAGCTTAATGCATTGCATTTCCAATCTACGGCCAATGTAGGGCTAAGCGTGCATTATATAACTTGACGTTATTATATTTTATAATGAAAAAGATTTTCATATTTCCATGTGACGCCTCCACTAACTAACATAAAAGTAAAGTAAAAAATCAGTTTGTGCTGGCTGCTTCCTTTTAACCTGTGTGCATAACAACAATCATACCAGCACAAAATAAGTTTATTAAGGTAAAAAGTTTATAAAGTAAGTTAAATAAGTTATTTATTCCAATAACAACAAAACATTTACAGTACAAATAATACAGTATACAGTCTCTACAAAATATAGTTAATTTTCAACAATAAGGCAACCATGAAGTAAAGTTTATGTATAAACAAATTTCGAGAGGATCACGTGCTTATGATTGTTCTCAGCTGTTCCAGCATTAGCCCATGATGGATTATCCAATCAGACGACTCCTAACTCACTATAAATAACCAGAGTTTTCTTATCTCAATATTTTCGTCTTGAAGACCACTCTGCTCCGTACCAGCTACTCCTGCTAATACTTCTAATACTGCGACTACTGCGCATACTGCTGCTACTGCCGCGACAGCTGCTACTGTTACAGCTAAAGATCTTCGTTGAAGAAACCCACCGACCATGGAAAACACCAACAACAACAGCAATAATATCGACAATCTTTCCAGCCACCCAACCAACAACTACAACGAAAACGCTCTCACCGGATCACCCATAGCAGCAGTCCAACAACACTCAACTCCGCACGGTTCTCAAGCCGATCCCGCGGCCCAAGCAAGAGGCCGCCGCTTGACTCGCTCCTTAACTGCCAGATTACGCCTTCAAGGATCACCAACACCTTCCACCTCAAGACAACAAAACATTTCACCCACCTCTTCATACGTGTCAGCCTCTTTCTCCGTCCGACCAGCAAAGAGAATTGCAGTCAACGAACTCCGAAAGCTCCTCTCCGATCTCGGCATTCACGCTCCACGTCATCTGAACAAACCGGAACTCCTCAAATTATACTCCAACGCCACCTCTGACTCGCTCCACTCTCTCAGTCCACCATCAAGACAAACCAACAAGGTAACCAGCTCCCGTTTCACTCCATATCCACACCCATCTCAACCTGGAAAAAAAGAAAAACAAACAGAAGCACACATCCAGCCACACACATTCAAGACCACGCCTTCAGGACACCCAGTCTCCACAAGCCACGCCTCCCACCGCTCAACACCAGGAATCCAGCCAGGACAATAACTCTTCTCTTCCTTTCTACCCTACTTTTTGTAGGCCTCCAGCTCCTTTTTCTAGCTCTTTACCTAGCCCTCACATTCCCCCTACTTCAGTCTCTCATTTACATCCTAACATTCCTATTACTCCCGCCCCTCAAACCCACCCCTTCTCCCTCCCACCTCAACCCTCTACTTCTCGCTCTGTGCCTCTAACCCAACCCCTTCTACTCAAGTTCCGCCCTCCTTCCCACCCCCCTCACTCCCCAACACACACACCAGCACAAACCCAATTCATCATTCCACCCTTCCTACACAAGTTTCTGCACCACGCCCCCCATTCACCCTTTCCACAGCCATGCCATTTCCTATGCCGTCTAATGCTTTAGCCATGGAACCTCCCCCCATCTCTACTTTAGCAAGGAATCAGATTCTCTCAGGTGCAGATATAGATCTCATCACTCTCCTTTCACCCATCTCACATTAACATTAACATTAAAACAATTCGCCAGCATCCAATCTCGTATTATGTCACTAGCCAAATTCACAATAGCCTTTTCTCGTTTCACTGATATAATCTGTTCCGTTTTTCCCCATAGGAGGTGCGAGATGAACGACTACATGGGTATCATAGCTGAGCTCGCACTCTCCTATAGGGGGACTCATTATCACACATATCACAAGCTTTTTTCACCTAAATGCGCAATTCGTGTGTCTCAATGAAATCAACAACCTTACTGGGGCGCTCTGGACGTTAAACTCCATAACCGAGTGTTTCTAGGCTGCCATAATTTGTCCTGTGCGGTCTGCCGCTCTAACCTTCACTCCACTACCTCCTGTCCTTTCATCTCACCTCTTTCTGATTCAGCACAACCAACACCCAGATCCACCAGTTACGTCCCTCGCCCACCTAATCCTGATCTCCCTTCTCTCCTTCCCCCTTCATCCTTTCGCTCTTCACCCTCCAACCGCGACATCTGCCATAATTTTAATATAGGCAGATGTCTCAGAACCCCCTGCAAATACCTGCACATTTGCAATTATTGCGGCGGCTCTAATGCAAAATGATATGCTCATTATGGAGAGCTAGCAATAAAAAAATTTAAAAATTATCTGTCGACTCCTGTGAATATTTCTCAACTGGCATTCGAATTACGCTCTAACCCTGATACTAACTTTTCTGATTTTCTCGACAATAACTTTATGATCGGACCTTTCTCCACTCCGCCATTTAACGTTTCTCGCATTAGCCCCATAGGAATCGCTACCCGAAAATTCTCAGGCAAAAAACGACTAATAATCGACCTATCTTCCCCACACAATTCCCCAATACCTAGCATAAATAACACCATTCCGATTGAAGAATATTCACTACAATACCACAACATAGACCAAGCGATTTCCCTTTTCAAAATAGCCGGCCACAACGATTGGCTCGCAAAAATTGATATCGCATCCGCATTCAAAATCATGCCAATTCACCCAGATTATTTGCATCTTTTTGGCATCCACTGGCGCTCACAGTTCTATTTCGCAGTCCGATAAACATTCGGCTGCAAAAGCAGCCCCAAAATTTTCGACATGCTCTCCGAAGCCGTATGTTGGATTTTATCCAATAATTACAGCATTCCGTTCCTCATTCATCTGCTATATGATTTCCTTATCATTTCTCCTCCGTCTTCTCTCCCTGCCAAACATCTAGCGATCACCCAAAAGGTTTTCGCTGATCTAGGAATCCCCCTCGCAGAGAAAAAAACTCCGGTCCCAGCACTTCTATCGAATTTCTGGGCATTAATCTAGATTCTAAAAAATTCAGAGCATCTCTTCCAAAAGAAAAAATTGACCGCATCACATCATTATGCCAAATTTTCCTAGAAAGCAAGTCACAAACTAAACGCGAGCTCCTCTTTATTCTCGGACATCTCAATTTTGCTATGCGAATAATTCCACAAGGCCGTCCGTTTATTACTCACCTCCTCCAGCTCTCCACTACAGCTCCCGGTTTAGAAGACACCATCCTTCTCTCTAAACTCAGTCACGACGAAATTAGCTCATGGATATCCTTCCTTAAGAAATGGAACGGCTGTTCCTTTTTCTACAGCAACCTGATAGCATCACCGGTAGATATTAAATTATTCACTGACGCCGCCCCCTCAGTTGGATTTGGGCGATATTACCAAGGGCGCTGGTTCGCTTCATCATGGCCCCCTTAAATGCTCGAAATTCCCCAAAACCAACAGTCATCCGCCCTTTTCAAATTATATCACATCGTCGCCGCGGCCATTTTATGGGGCGACGAATGGGCTGCATCCAGCATCCTCGTACACTGTGACAATGAAGCAACAGTTCAATGCATCAATAAGGGGCGTTCCCGCGCTCCGACGCTAATGCCCTATTAAGGCGCTTAATATGGACAGCAGCCAAAAAACAGTTCTGTATAATTGCCGAACATGTACCAGGTTGCAAAAATCAAATCGCTGACTCTCTGTCTCGTTTCTCTTTCCAGAAGTTTTGGCGATTGGTTCCAGAGGCGGATCCCCATCCAACACCAGTACCTCACTATTCAGAAATGATATTACCATAAGCCACCCCCTTTATCACCTCCATGCAACCTCCATATCTCTCATTCTCCAGGCTATAGCCCCTAGCCCCTTATATTACTGCATGGAGCTCATTCAAACACTTCCACTCCTTTTACAAAACACCATCCCCAGACTTTTCCCTTTTTTCCATTAACTAATTTATCTCCCACTTACATGTATTAACAATTACATGAATTAACAATAACATCCAATTTCAACCCCACCATCCAAAGAGAAACTCTTTAATTCTTTATTAAACAAAGCAAAACAGACCAGACTCGGAAAGGGCACTACATCTACATTTTCGACATTCCCTCCCCCACACACCCTTTTCAGACCCTCCTAGCTTTTTTACACTTTAGAAGAGCCCAACCCCCTTGCTCCCCTCTTTACTGATGACGCTAACCATCCAGTAACATCAAAAACACTTAAAAGAAGTACTCCGCCTTTCAGGCTTCCCCCCTGAACCATTCTCCAGCCACTCATTCAGAATAGGGGCAGCCACTACAGCAGCTCACCATAGGCTCTCCCAACAACAGATCCAAACCCTAGGACGTTGGTCTTCCGACGCCTTCAAAACCTAAATCCGCCTCAGCCATTACCATCTCAAGGAAGCCCAGCAGACAACCAACTACCAGAGTTCAAGGGCACGAGCATGACTCTGCCATGAAGCACCTAGATTTCAAGGGCACGAGCGCGACTCTGCCATGTGGCATCCAGAGTTCAAGGGCACGAGCATGACTCTGCCATGAAGCACCCAGAATTCAAGGGCACAAGCATGACTCTGCCACATAGCATCCTAGCTACCTTTTATTTTCTCTTTCTTCCACCCTTTCAAGCACGAGCTATACTCCGCTCCCCTTTCACTCCCGCTCACCACGGCTCTGACTCCCGCAGGAGTCACACAGAGCTTCGACCCCCACAGGGGTCCGCCAAGCCCATCCCCTAGCAGCCACATGCTAGCAAGAGCCCTCACTGCCCCCTCCCTCTTCCCGTCTCTTGCTAAGACCCCGCCCACCCCATAGCTCCGAGCCCCCCAGCCCCCTAGAACATCCCCTCTATTTTTTCACTTCCTTCTGGCCTTAAGATCCTCAGCCCCTCTTTTTATCTTCCTTCTGGCATTCAATCGCCCCTTCTTTTCTACTTTACAGCTTTGAGTAAATCCGCTCTTCCATTTCCCCTCTTTCTTATTCCCTTTCCCGTTCTCCTATATTCCCCCCCTTATTTTTAGCGTGAGTCTCTCCGCTTCTTTTCTTTTCAGCGCCCAGTTTTGCCACGACTCTATCTTTTTTCTAGTGTTGAGTTCCTCCACTACACTTTCTCTTTTCAAATAGGCCCTCAATCCCCAGCTCTAACTCCTGCAGGAGTGACTAAAATGAGCTTCGACTTCCACAGAAGTCCCGCCACGGCCACCTCTTGCAGGAGTCTCCACCGCCCGCTCCCTTTCCCAGACTCCCGCAAGAGTAACGGCCCCGCAGCTCTAACTCCCGTAAGAGTTACCATGAGCTTCGACTCTTGCAAGAGTCAATCACTTTCCCCGCCCGGCCACTAGAGAAAAAAAAAAACTTCACTATTCTTCTTTCTGGCGTCGAGATCCTCAGCCCCTCTTTCTATCTTCCTTCCGGCACTTATCCGCCCTTTCTTTTACTTCTTTACAGCGTTGAGTGCTTCCGCTACCTTCTTCTCCCAAAAAATATTCTCCATCTCTGTTTCCTTATACTTCTTCACCCCCTCCCCATCTCCTATTACAGCGTTGAGTTTCTCCGCTAATTTTCTTCCTTCAGCATCAAATTCTCAGCTTTCTTTCTTCCTTCTAGCATCGAGTCATCCGCTATTCTTTCCTTTTTTCGGCATAGGCCCTCACTCACCCAGATCTGACTCCCACGGAGTCCCCCTAGCTCAACTCCAGCAGGAGTTCCATACCCCACCCCCCTCCCCCCCTAACTCACTCCCCTCTCCTGCAGGAGTCTTCACCGCCCAAAAATCTTCCCTGACTCCCGCGGAAGACCTGCCCACCCCAGCTCTGACTCCCGCAGGAGTCCCCACAGAGTCTCGACTCCCGCAGGAGTCACTCCCAGCCCCTCCCACGCCACTTGCCCAGACTCCCGCGGAGTCTGTTTCCAACTTTGCTCTAGCAAGATCATCTCTTCTCTAACTTCCTCCAAAAGTTATATCCAGCAGCCGGATATAGCATTGATCTATGCCTCTTGGGGGGTTCCTTCAATACGCCGCTGCTGTCCCGAGCGTAAAAGGCTTCTTTGGGGAGTTATCGAGATCTACCTGAGCTCAAACTCCCCTCTCGCCCTGCAAACGGGAGGGAGCCCAGGGCTCGAGGATCTTACAAGCTCCTGGCTCTCTCCCGGGACAGCATGCCAAGCAAGCTTTTATTATCAATCATCAGCTAAGTGTGAACTCTTGAATTTAATTTAAGTACCTGGCTTATATAAGACAAATAAGACGGAAACCAGACAGCACATGAAAATAAAATAAACATCAATGAATAGGCTTATTAAACACAATAAGCACATATTCTAGGAGTTAAAACATCACCCTTTGGCCTACCAGATGTTGAATGGAGTACTGTTCTTGTTTAAATATGCTAAAATAGTTTAAATTTTTTTGACATTTATACATATACAACTTTCCAATAAATAACAGGAAGTTTATAAAAAAAAAACTTGCATTATATAAATATATATAGTGTTTTCCACAGGTTTGAAATATACTTGCGGTGTGAGCCAGATCCAGGACACACCTTTTACCCACAGCACATAAATAGTTAACTATGCGCCAAACAAAACATAATTACATTTTTTAACACTATTTTTATTATTATGTGTTTTAAACTTTTTCAATGGGTTAAAGCTAAAAAAGACTGTTTAGATATTTATTTATTTTTAAATCCACTATTTTTCTTTTATGCTATTGAGGAGCCATATGCACTCACTGACAGGTAAATCTGCTTTTCTATCTGTCATTCAAGTTCAGGTTGCTTTATTAGCTTGACTGTTATGATTTAATAAGTTGTCTAGGAGGAATTAAACGCAACATTTATCATATTAAATCATTACTAGAGTGAATGGATGGGAAATACACAAGGAGACAATGTTAACAAATAATTAGTTTATTCCTCTACGAGGAAAAGAGAGATGAAGCCAACAAAAGAGAGGCACATGTGTGAGCTTTGTACAATGCATAGAAATAAACAAAAACAAACATAAATATTATAATCAATCCAAAAGTTTTTAGGGGAAAAGGAACTAGAGTGGCGCCAAAGCAAAGAACTAAACAAAACCAAAAGCCACCTAAACTAGAACACAAGATCCCCTCTAAACTTACTAATGAAAATCTAAATGTGAAAAAGAAACCGAAATCTTCAGCGTATGCGACGCCAAACATAAACTCCCTGAAATAATAAACCAAAATACAAAAAGCGGCGCTCACCCACTTACCTAGTGTTTCTGAACAATATGAATACCTACGGGCAAAATGTATGTTGCGCGACTTAGTAACCTATTCCTTTTTCCCCAAAAAGGAATGATAAACTCTTTAACCATATTGACTCAATTTACATTGGTGTAGAACAATTCAGAAACACGGAGCAGAACAACGCATAATCATAAACAAGCGGACACAACACAAACCAACACACACACATAGCACTCTCTCAAACAAGGCGTGGCGGTCAGATTTAAAGTCCGCGGAACGAAGTCCGACTGGTCCACGAGGAAACGCCCTAATGAGGAATGACAGGCTCGTTATCTAATCAGCGGGTACCTGGGAAAGAAAAATAGCAGAACAAAATGTGATAGGGCGAGACAAAGAGCGAATGACAGGCAAAGAGAGAGAGAGCATGGGGAGACAAGGAAAAAAAACAGAGAGGGAGAAAGCACAAAATACAAACTCCCACGGATCGTAACAGTGACTGAGAAAAACTGATGAACGCTGTGAGTTTGCGTCACGATGATGATGATACATGGACAGACTTTTTAAGCAATATTGTTAGACTATATTACAGGGTGTGATGTTGCTTGGCTACTTTCATAAAATTGGCAACAAACATCTTACATAAATATTGGAAATGTAAGTTAGTTTATAATAATGCATAAATAGGATGTGAGTCTAGTTACCAGAGTTAAAATTTAGTTAAAATTTCTCTAGTAGGCTAACTCTAATTCTTTTTTGTAACAAAAAAATCTTAAATAACTGTCTAAAATTAAAGCATGTTGACAAAATGAGTTTCTGTTTCAAAGCGGCATTCTTTCTTGTGCTTTTTTTCTTTCAGTACAATTTTTTAGTAATAATTAATAGGCCTAAATGATCAACTGTGTATTTTATAGCCTATTTATTTAGGCAGCTGTGTGTGTTATCTTAACTGACTGTTAGCCTATTTTAAACTACGAAGCTCTGAATATAATTCGAATTACAAATTTGCTTCCACGACCATGTCTTATTAATGCGTATCCTTGTTTTAATCAATATTATATTTTAAAAATTAATTATGAAATCGAATGATCCCTTCCTGGATTAGTCCTACTAAAACTATTAAACGAAATAATTAACTTACAAATTAATTCATGGTATTTAAGCCTGAACAAAAGAACACATACAGAATTCAAATCAAATAGATTCTAAAATGATTTTTTAATTCTAAGTCATAATGTAGCTGAAAGAGAACATTTCTAAGTTCGTGCCCGTGACTTTGTTTGCATGTCTTATTCCGTAGCCTGCAGACACAGGCAGAGCGTGTGTAAGGCAGGTGAAGGATTCGTCATGGAATGCGCACGGGCATGAAGCGCAGAGGAGCTTTATTTTTGCATAATGATAACTCTGCACCAATCTGAGGTGTTCAGTTTATAGCTATATAAACTATAAAATATCTATGCAAATTAATGCAATACTATATGTAATAAAATTATTAGTAGCCTAATAAGAAGATCAACATATCATGCGGTTCATGAACCGTGACCGAGACAGAAAAAGAAAGCACAGAAGTTATGGTAAAATCAGATGCTCAAGTCATACTCTTTAAAATAATGACTTATATTAAAAATGTTGACAGAAGTTTGTGATAAGATATGCAGCGGAGCATTAAATAAATGCATATTTTCCGTGAAGGGATCGATTTGAGGTAACCTTTTTTTATTTGGCTGAGAAAAAAAAACATATGATGGGGGAAAAAAGCCTATGCCGGTGCTTAAAAAAGGATTCGGTCAGTATTTTCTTTTTAATCTAAATTTGTAAGTGAAACATATCTAGGGCAGGCCTATTTTATTCTTTTTATTTATATTTTTTCTATGCTGTTGGAAACGCTGGTGCTTGAAGAATTTCTGTTGTTAATTTGTGCTGTATGCTGCTGTTCGCATGTTAAAATAAATCAGTATTTTAAAATGCAATACCTAATGTGTCAGACACTAAATAAAATTATATATATACGGCACTTTTTACAGCAATTTCTTTTTTAAATTCTATATATACATATTACCCAAAGAGCATCTCTCTCTCTCGTATATATGTATATATATATATATATATATATATATATATACATATATAAAATATTAGTGATGCGCGGATATGGCGGTTATATTCATGCGCGCTGCGTATTATCCGCGGGTCGGGTAATAAAATGTACATTATGATTAATTGCGGGTGGATGAGTTTAATTGTTAATGATTTTTGCTTTGTATTTTTTTTACTTATTTGTTAAAGCAGAACTGGAGGCGAAACCGATCCAAGAGAAACTTAAAAAGGGAGAATTAAAAACAAAAGAAACGAAGGAAAAGTGCCGTATATATATAATTTTATTTAGTGTCTGACTCATTAGGTAGGCCTATTGCATTTTAAAATACTGATTTATTTAAAAAATTACTGATTTACTTAAAAAGGGAGAATTAAAAACAAAAAGAAGGAAAGAAAAGTACCGCGTGGGAGCGTTTTAGCAAAGGTTAACGAGGTTGAATCAAGTGCTGGCCTGGGTATGTAATAGGCTATATACAACGGCTGTAAAGCGCTTTATATGAAAGCCAAGACTGGTACCTAAAATATGTAACATCATGTGTGCGCGGAAGCACTTTAGGTTCTTATATTCGTAAGGACAGCAAAAATACCACTGGAGGTTACGTGGATGCATGTGTGGACCTGTGCTGTTTTGATATACGCACCTTCCATGTGGTCTCTGACAAGGGATGCGCAGATTAGTTTACTGAATCTGCTGTTAATAACAAACGATCCATGCTAACCTATCATCATGCTTAAAATAAGAATTAAAAATATTAAGTGACGATCGGGTGCGGATATATAGGCTATATCAGATAAAATTGTATGTGCGGGCAGGGATGATTAGTATGAAGCCGCAGTGACATTTAGCTGATCTGCGCATCTCTCTCTCTCTGTATATATATATATATATATATATATATATATATATATATATATATATATATATATATATAGAGAGAGAGAGAGAGAGAGAGAGAGAGAGAGAGAGAGAGATAGATAGATAGATAGATTCCGTTTTAGATTCCGAAACGCTAACTTTCACTTTCAGATCTTAAACTAAGTTAGCATAACAACCATCAAAGGTCATTCTGGGTTGAGCGAGCGGTTCTGAGCGGATGAGTGAGCGGAGAGGAATCTTCAGATGGGCGCTCTGCGCTCTTAAAGTAATAGTCCAGCTCCGCTCCCCACTCCGCTCACGCTCAGCTCCGCTCACATGCTCTGCTAGTTACCTACCTATTCTTACTCACTATCCCCAGCCAACATGTCCACGTGGGCCCCACATGGGATTTTCCTGGGCTTTGTGGGTGTCAACTGGGCATGGGCTCAGAGTGGGCATTTTGTTGGGCTGAATATGGGCCCCAGCTTGAATAAGGTTGTGGGTCCCAGTTAGGCAGCCCACATACTATATTTGTGGGTCCTAAATGGGCCACATATGGGCAAAATTAGACAGTATTAAAATTATAATTTTTTTTTTTTTTGCAGTGTGTTTTACAGCCCAACCATTTTTTAAATAAAATGTTAAGTATTTCATATCACATTTATGTACAGAAGATGGTATTGGATATTTTGTATAAGCTAAATATGAGTCATTTCTCAATAATGATATTACTACTACTATTATAATAATAATAATAATTATTATTATTATTAATTATATATGTAATGTAGGCTAATCCTAGATCATTCTAAAATATATGGGAGATTATATACGTATTTAATTAAACCGATTAATTAAATATTACATTATTTCTAGTAATATAAAAACACTTCCGTTGTGCATCATCCAATCACTTGGCGTCGTGCCTTCGCGCCTTCTCATTTGAAAAAAGAAGAAGAAGAAACGGTTGCCACTCTCCTCACGGACTGACTGCTTGACTGAAGGAGAAACGCTCAAGTAAACTTTCAAGGTAAGTTGTGCATTTCGTTTTGTTTTCAGTTAGTCAAATTATGTTGTTAAATTATATGTTAACTTTCAAGTTTTCTATATCGGGATAATGTCTTTCATTAGTTTAATCTCGTCACGCGCCCTCTGAACAATGGTGAAAGGCCTGATGAAGGAAGATTATAAGCTATTTTAAATTGGTCAAATTTAGCAGTCTAATGTTATTCTCAAATATCCAATGTTATAGACTTAATTTTTTTTAATCCTTATCCCTGTTCGGTCGCAGTTTTCTACCTTGAGGGGACGTACGTTAAAGAAACAGTCCACTTTTGTAATTTCTAATAAGCTCTTTTACAACTCTCCTAGCTAAACTGTTTAGCTTAACGTTGTAACGTTAACGTTTCCATTTTTTTAGTCTATCCATGTCTATTCCGTTAGCTTAACTTTGCATAAATCCGGGTAATGGACATGGACATGCGGTGCGTCGCTGGAAGAGAGGCACTCGTTCTGGCCGCGGCCCCCCGGTTCCGGTCACAAGCGGCTCTCCCCTGCGGTATCGTTGCCTTTTAGGCGGGATTCTGACATCGATGTGTTCAGTCATATCCCGCAGATGGCTGGCTTCGCGCCTGTGGCTTCTCAGCCAAGCGCACGAACCAAATGTCTGAACCCGCGGTTCCTCTCGTACTGAGCGGGATTACTAGCGCAACAACGGCCCACATCAGTAGGGTAAAACTAACCTGTCTCACGACGGTCTAATGTGTGGCGATATGTTTTGGCTGACTGATATGGCTTTCTGGTATAATAATGAGGTCACCAGGCTAAATAATTTTCAGTAAAAAGATTTGGGTTGAATCTTCAATTTCTTTAAAGATTTATGCTTCATTCTCTCGTAAAGATATGTCTTTGTTGTATAAAAACAAGAGTTTGAACCAAAAATAATATTATATATAATATTAATTTAATAATTATTTATAGGAAGGTAATACCATATAAGATCTACAAATAAGGTCGGTAAACACTTTATAATAACCACACACCATGAACTATTTATCAAGCATTAGTATCTAGTGAATTCATTATCTGTAAAACATTAACTCTACATTAATAAACGTTAGTAAGCAGTTTATAACTGCTGCTACAAATGCTGTATTCTTGACTTAAACCCACATTTATAATGTGCTTAATAATTGTACTTTCATACTTTGCTAATGATTTTTTTATTACCAAATTAAGTTTTGCATTATTTACAAACCAATTATTAAGCATAGTTGGTTGTTTTTTAAGATAATTCAGAATGCGAAAGTAAATTGTTAATAAACTATTGAAATTAACATTTATAATTCTTATTATTCAGGGATATACTAATAGTTAATTTGTATGTTAATAAATGCTTTATTAACTCAACTTCATCCAGTTTTGTGACCTAATCTAAAGTGAGGACTATTTTTGCTTTATAAATCCCTTATAAATGACTACTTAAGTACTCAGTTCTAAACAGGAAATAAGAATATAAACAACATTATTCATTCCTATTCATTTGAAGATACACAAATGAAACTGTATCAATAAAAAATAAATCTTTGCAACCTTATGTAAAATAAAATGACTGTGCAGTTTAAACATTGCATCCTATTATATTGTTAAATTATTATATTGTTGTGTTTATCCAATTTTATATTATATTTTGACAGTCGTTATTCAGCAATGTTTAAAATTTACAGTAATTTTACTTTTTAGATAAGATTTGGTCTTTAGATTAGGTCACAAAACTGCATGAAGTTAAGTTAACAAAGCATTTATTACCATGTATAGTAACCATTACTATAATGCCTGAATAATAAGATATATAATGTTCATTTCAATAGTTTATTAATCATTTACTAACTCATTCTGATTGATCTTAAAAGTCACCAACTACTCTTAAATACAAATGGTTTGTAAATAATGCAATACTTAATTTAGTAATGAAAAATCAACCAGTCACAAGTTATGAAAGTACAATTATTAAGCACATTATAAATGTGGTTATTATTAGTCAAGAATAGAGCATTTGTAGCTGCACATCTTTTATTGTTATTTTTACTATTAGTGTAATTATTTACAAATAATTTTTTGTATAAAGTTTTTAAAATTCTTTAGCACTGCAGTTCAGGATACTCGCATTGCTAGCATTAAGAGACACAGGCCTCAAATAATTAATATAAAAATTAAAAAAATAAAATTCACAATTGTTTTGAAGAGTGAAGTTTTTTCATTCATTCCTCTGATCATTTGTTATTCTTTTGTCTTTCTTTTTTTTTTTAAATATTTCAGTGGAAAACAGCGAACTGCCTTGACAGCCCAGCAGGATCTTGAATGGAGGTCAGTGCATTCAGATATGCAAGTTGCATAAAAGATTGGTGTTGAAAATATTGATTGATGTAGTGATTTTCCTAAGTGTTATTAAATATATATGTAAAGTATCTATCATTAAAACTAGTGTTGAATTTGATTATTTTAACTTGAATAGTGAACATTTGAAATTTTAAGGTAATTTATTTTTAAGGCAGATTTTTTAGACATAAATCCCTAGACTCCAGATATCTATTTACTTTAAATATGAGATTAAAAAAAGTCTTAATCAAATTCAGTATTATAAAATTCTGCCTTAGAAATCAATTGTCTTAAATGTTTAGTTTTGTTAAGTAACACTGTCAATAATCAAATTTAACACAATTCTCATTTGAATAGTTTTGTAATTTGAAACAATGAAAATGGCATTAGATTGACAAAACAATGAATAAAATATATATTTTAAATGCTTACCTTTGACTTTGCACCTGTCTGTCAGGCATACCTGCCAACATTTGGTTTCGGGGAAATTCCGGGAGTTTTCCAGGAGACAGAACAATATGGGAGACGGTCTGAAATACAGGAGACTCCCGGAAAAAACGGGAGTGTTGGCAGGTATGCTGTCAGGTGAGCATACACAAATGCTTTATAGTTTGAGTTTGGAAGCAGCTGTCACTCTGTGAAAACCATTGTAGGTTCTTTAAAGTGTCCTTAACATACAACCTGTATGTATTTAAAAAAAAATGATGGTAATATCTTCAATTTTTGATAATATATAAAATGATCACCTTTGTAGTTGCCTAATCAAGTGGTTTCCAACTTTATTGTATGTGACCTTTTTTCCCCAAATGATTTTTATAGCCTACTTAACACTTAATCATATTATCACTCCAGGAAGCTTGTGGCAAGGATGACAAATATTATATATATGTTTATTACTGTAACCACATACCTTTTAGCAGAATTAATGGCCTATATTATTTTAAATAAAGTAACAAAAAGTAGGCCATTTGTTATTAAATCACACATTGCCAATATACCGACTCTATTTTAAATAAAAAAAATTTTGTATTCTGATATGTAGACAAATATAATAATGAAAATACAACAAAACCATCAGTGTGTCAGTGGTAACACACTAATGCTCAATGCTCAACACATCAGTGCTGCTATACTGTACATATGGATATATGGGCCGGGACCCCATTTTTGTAACTTATGGCCTACATCAGGGCTATTCAATTGGCGGCCCGCGGGCCAAACCCGGCCCCCGAGGCAATTTGTCCTGGCCCTCCAAATAGTGTGACCAAGACATCAAGAATAAATTTAGTTCAGTCAAAAAACGGCCGCTATAGTTATGAAGTGTGCGTCTGTTCAATACAGCATGAACTGCGCAGAGCGTGAGTCACCTGACAGTGGCAAGAGCAGCCGAATACATTTGAATATGTTTGTAGAAAAGGTCTTTTGTACAATGCACTGATATCGTTATTAGGGATGCAACGATTAACCGATTTCACTATTAACTGCGCTTTAATTCGTCATGGTTAAATAATCGTAAAGGCTTCTCTAAGCCGCATTTCTGCATTTCTTTTCTGCCGCACGAAACGAAACTGCTGAACAAAGTTAAGCCAAGTTGCCAACTGTGCGCTAGTTTAAAGTTCCGAGCTTGTCCACCGAAGCTAATACGCACGCACACTGTAATAACTATAGCCGCGGGCCGTTCCCATATCACGTCTTTCCCGCGCGCAAGTTTGTTATGTCGTAAGAATATATGCCAATATGCGGGTGCAAGCGGAGCAACGCGCTCGCGGCTTTGGGCGCACGCAGTAGAAAACATCTCATGCTGTAACGGTGAGAGTTGTGCTTAGCTTTCAGTGCAATGTAAACAAAAGACATGTTAGACGAACTATTATTAAAATGATTATGTATGTATGAAAAGCAGATGATAACAACAGTTAATCTAAATATTGGCGCCGACCTTCATAAACAATTAATTATTATATTTATTTCTCCGTTCCTCTCTATAAACACCCACACAAATTTGTGTAGCCCTATAGCACAGAAAAACCTTCAGCATAAATACTAATTACTAATGAAATGCTTTTAAAAGTTTTTTAATATTAGTTAGGGATGTCCAGATCTAAATCTAGCTATATAAAGCCTTAAATTTGCATCTAGACGTGATAACTGTGAAACCCTGGATTATTCTTCACACGATATATCGTACAACCAAAATCTATAATTGTTGCAATCCATAATTGTTATGCAGTTCAAACATAACATATGAACGTATCTGAATGTAGAAGAAGCCTAGCAATACACTGATTTTGTTGTGCTGTGAAATACAAACATTTGAATGTTGTTAAAAAAAACTTATTGTACAATGCAGTGATATTATATAGTTTTCAAAATACAATATATTAACATTTTAAATGTAGACAAATACCACGTGGTGTCTAAAAGGAGGCAAAAATACATAATTGGCTCTTAAATGCAGTTGTGTCATCATTATATTGCAAGTCATATCTCTCTCCGGCCCTTCGTTTGGGATGCTTTTCATGAACTGGCCCCCCGTGACAAACTAATTGAAGAGCCCTGGCCTACATCATTATGATTATGTTACTGTTAATCCCCTTTTCTGTGATCGCACATGAAAATAGATCAAATTCAAACTGGTTTTTCTGTTTAGTTAAATTATGACATTATAATTTGAACAGCATTATGATAGTCTGTTTCTCTATCTCGAGGTCTCCATAATCCTGGACCAGGCTATATCCTGAGCAGATGCTGTGGTGATCATGGAGGAGTGGAGAGCATGGGACTGATTCCTGAAAGACCCCAGTGATAGACGAGTCTCCGTATTGATCCGATGGGCTCCCTTAGACACCCCGCCAGGGACCTCCTCACACCTCCAGCTTCTCCACAAAGGACGCACAGCATTCTCCAGCCTCCTGCGCCTAGACTGCAGCTCTATATAATAAGTTTGGCCAAAGGAGTAATGATCATGCCCAACTGTGCCTTGTTTCTCTTGAGGATTTTTTTCCGTCACTTTGGTCAATTGGTGAAGTTTGTTCCTCGCCGTTGTCGCCACTGGCTTGCTTGGTTTGGGATTTGTGGAGCTGGGCATCGATAGATTTGCTCCAGTGTTTGAACTTTCAGCAGTGACATTTACATTACATTGAACTAAACTGAACTCTGAAAACTGAACTGACAGTTTACGTTTACAAGAACTTCTGTGTGAAGCTGCTTTGATACAATTTACATAAAAATGAAATCGAATTAAAGCTGAGGGGTTGGCACATGCCCACGAGTAATCCTCATCCCTGTTTAGTCATTTAAAAAATGTTTTTATAAAATAATAACTTGCATGATTAATAAATATGAGTTCCACATTCTGAGTTAAAAGTCATTTTTTTCACTGTAGAAATATTATTTAAATGTATTATGTATTATGACAGGTACAGCTTTACTAGAACATTGTTACTAAAGGTGGCCAAGGTTAGAAATTGTATTTTGCATAGTAGCACATCTACAGTAATGAATATAGAAATATAAACAGGGCCCAGTTCTGACCCATTGGGGACCCACAGAAAGCTCATATAGGGGTTATAAGTGGGTTGTATGCAATTACCCATCTGGGCCCCATAAGTGTTTTTTCTGTAGCCCACCCTGGCCCCCAGTTATTAGGGCCCATTTAGGACCCGGTGAGCCCCTTTAATGAAAACCTATATGGGCCCACCTAAACCCCACTATGAACCCATCCTGGGCCATATGGTTCAACACACACGGGGCCCAAGTGGAGCCAGAGGACAAAAATGTACGGGTCCCCATCTGGGTTGCCCATGCAGGGCCCAAGTGACAGCCCACAAAAATCCCACTTTGGGGCCCACGTGAAAATGTTGGCTGGGATTGTGCCATTATCGCATCGCTATGATTAAATGCTTTCTAAGTGCTGTCCATTTTTGTTGTCCAGTTTGTTATTAAGAGTAAAGGTCCCTTCTTCTTTGAACTGAAACCCAGAAGAGCTGAAAACTGTCTCCGTTACAGCACCACGGCTGGTCAAAACCTGGGTTATTCAAATCAGTTACATTACATTTAATGATATCAAATGACCATTAGACAACAAAAATTTGGTTAATTCATAAATGTTTGTTGTTGAGTTTCGGCTCTATATTATACAGAAACATTATACCCCATATTGTTAGTCCATTTTACAATTATAAGACAATTTTTCTATTGGCTTCCACTATCATGTTAGGCCTAATGGATCACTTTTATTTTAAAACCTTACTAAACCACAGTGAAGCGTGACTGAACATTTACACAAATTGATATTTATCTAAAATAAATAAACTATTCTGTCATAATTGGAATTGGCAATAACTTTAATGCTAACGTTAATTTAAACAGCAAACTGTTGGAGCGCTAACGATATGTAAACACCACGTTTAAAGAGGAAAATACTATTTAACTCGACGCATTTCTTAATTAAATGAATAACTAATCACTCAATGAGTTTAACTTTTATATTTATATTGAATATTTAAGTAAACTCACTTTAAATGCCAAATTATCACTTACCTGAAGCAATGAAGGGGGGGAAGAATGTCAAACTTCCACTGAAGTCTGGCAACTGAAGTGTGGCGTGGCAGATGTCTGCTAACGATACACCTGTGTTCAGTTTCACATGTTTTCCGAATGCAATCCCAAAGTCAGCCAGAAGTCAATGTTTACCGGTGTCAGCCATAGCTGAACCTTACTATCTTATGTGTTTTTTGTTATCTGGCCCACATACTGCAAAAGTAGCTGTGAACCAGAAGAACATTCCCACCTATTTGAATGTATGGCAAAACATATATGGTAATAATCTGGCCCATATCTGTTCAGCATGCCATACCTACGCCACATGTGCCAGCTATCCACCCACATTTGGCCCAAATGTTCTTGCTATCTGGGAAGCATTGCATCCCCCCTTTCCCCACACTTTCTGAAGTCTCTGTGCTTTTACAATACAATTTATAAAGGTTCTTTGACACACCCTTGGTGTCCTCTTTTTAAACTTCTGACCAGCATTGGAGATGTCTTACTCAGGTGGCTCTGTTATTTTTGGTTTTATGCCAGCTAGCTAATGTCACCAGAGATGTCACAGGTCTCAGCAACTGCTTTGACACCAGAGCATAGATGCAAAGAACTAATTGGTTACATACATTGTCATGATAGCATAACTTCATAATATGTTACTCTCCTGAATGCTTTTCACACATATAACTTCATAAGCTTATTTAACATATATAATCAGTACTTTACATATTCAGAATCAGTCAGCTCAGAATCAGTTATTTCATAGTGTTGCTTCTGTGCAGGATTCTCCTGTTACACACAGACATACCTCAGTATTTTTACCCATGCACTGCTCAAATATAAATGTAAAAATGATATTATTGCATGTGTAAGTAGTTTGTTTTTAAAGATTAGCCTATGTTAGCTTTTGATCAGTTTAAACAGTTAAAAAGGATAGTTCACACAAAAGTTATAATGTTCATTATTTATTCTTCCTTCACTTGTTCCAACCTGTTTCATTTCTTTCTTCTGTTGAATGCAAACATAATGTATTTTAAAGAAACCTGAAAATCTGTCACAATTGACTTCAGCAGTATTTGTTTTTTCCCACTATGTAAGTCAATGGTTACAGGTTGTCAGCTTTCTTCAAAATAGCTTCTTTTGTGTTTAGCTGAGGAAAGAAACTTCATAAAGGTTTGTAACTATGTGAACTATTACATATTCAGCTATAACAGTGCTAATGCGAAACACAAAGGCACATAAGTGTTTGGCAAATTGGGATTATTTTATTTATTTATGTATTTTATTTATCATTTAATTTAGTCAATATACTATAAAAAGCCTTTCTTATTTTTTTCCTTTTTTCTAGTCCAAAATCAAAAAAAAAGTCCTGACCACTTATTTAAAAAATCTGTACACATTAGCCCAATGTGTCAACCCTAAGAGTGTCATAAAGAGATCCAGGCAATATGGGCTGAAAATTTAAGTCAAGTGCAGGCCAGAAGATAATGACCTAGTAACTAGTGCTGGGGTTAATGTCACAAAGCTGGAACACTTTAGATTTGCAGAAAATTTTAAACTGATTTTAAACTTAACTCGGATATTTATCATTAATAATGTATTGCAATTGTTTAAAGGTGCAGTATGCAAGTTTGACACCCAGTGGTTGAACTAGGTATTGCACTCCTGGATCATAATAAAAGTACGCTAGGATGCCAGATTGTTGTACAGGAGCGAGTGATTTAAACTGTGTTCTAAATAAAAGCAACGACACGCGATAGAGGGAATATTTTCCATATTAAAAGGAGTTTTTGTCCTAACCAACACCTCGAATTGATATATTAGAAATGGCTTCTATTTGTCACAGCTGAACAACAGAAACCTATGACAGCTAGATCACCTCAGGTAAGCCTTGTGTGCTTTATTCTGTGCTAAATGCTAACAATGCGAGTTTGAATGCATTTTACATGGCATTTGTTGCCATATACTGAAAGCAGAAAGTTCACCTCAGATCTTGAAAATACAATAAACCGTCTGAAATTGAACTTTAGAACTAAAACACATATGAGTGATTCCGCATCTACATTGATGTTAAAGTGGGTTAACATGTATTAAATAGATTCTAAACCTTACCGTTTCGTGAGCGAGTGCATATTCTGTCTTCTGAAAGGCTGTATTTACATTCTTCTGCCGTGTGTTCGTCTGGTGCAAACAGCCAAATAGCTGATACACTGCCTCTCTCGTCACAGCGTGTTGTTAGGACACGCGGTTACAATGTAACCTGCTCACCTAATGTTTACGTTCGTAATTTTATGTAATGTGCTAATTAATAATACCTCATGTGGAAATGCATCTTCCCCCATACTGTTCTTTTTTGGTCACGGACGCATGCTTTCCAGAGCCTTTCTGAATAAATGAATGAAATACACTGTTTTCCAAACAAGGCAACCCATGGTGCTGACATATAATTGGCTAAACTGGCATCGTGCATATGAAATTTATCTAAACAATGACAGCGTTCCGGCACGGAAAACCCATTTTCAAAGCAGAATATCTGACTTCAGCATTGTTTTTCAGTTAAACAAGTATGTTCACTTGGGATGTTTCTTCAATATCTGCACACATATTATGGTATTTTTATGCTTTAGAAGAGTCAAAACTTACATACAGCACCTTTAAATAATGTGTAATCGGTGAAAAACAAGTTTTTTTTCAAGAGTTTGAAAATGGTCAGTATTTGAAAATATATAATATTTGAATGACTATTAAAAATGTAACAGATTACATGTATTTGCTTTCACCACACAGTTTAGCATTTTGATTTGTATTGTAATTTTGCAGCTGTACCTCCAGGTTGTATTACTGATCATATTATTTAAATTCTTCTTCACTGCAGGTGCTGTCAGACAGAATTCTCTCACTTCCCTTTGAGCGTAAAACAAAAATATTTCTATGAAATTCAGTCTATGTCCAGTCTCTAAAGAACTTTCCACTGCTTTTAACTCGACCAGCAACTTGTTCAAGCACGTGAACAGAAGGAATTCTACGACAATACTCGTCACCAAGGAGGACACCAGCACCCAGAAACACAGAGGCCCAACTCCGACTGAACAGGCTAAATTGGACTTTTGTGCAGGATCGGGAGTGAAGATAACTTCTGAATGTGAAGAAAAGTGTAGCTGCTTATGGGGCTGTTCACATATTTCATCTTTAGCGCACGTGGGATCACATTGGGATTGCATATTGTGCGCGCTCACATTTCCCAAGCTCACCCAGTTGAAAACCAGTCACACGGCAAGAACTGACCGATCACCTTCAGGCTTTGTATGGAATGTACATTTCTGTAGACTAATTACCTCAGACAAACACAGAACATCCAAACACTGCAGTGCTTTTGCATACTATGGATGTCAGTGGTTACAGGTATCCAGTTTTCTTCTAAATGTCTAAATGACTTCTTTTGTGTTTAAAAAAAAAAAAGACAAACAGGTTTGGAGCAAGTGAATGATGAGAGAATTTTAAGTTTTGGGTGAACTCTTTATGTCTTTTGAATATGTCAAGCTGCTGTGATCAACCCATTGTAATGTTTTTCAGTGAATATTAAATTACAGAAAGAGCTGCAGTTTATTCCGTATTTTTATAGGTATATTTTATATGTTTTAAAGGTAACTTCAAAGTAAAGTAATTAGTAATCTAATTTTTACATGAAGTAATCCATTACTAATCTATTTACTTTTTAGCTCTGTAATCTATTACTTTTTAAAGTAACTTACCAAACACACACTGTATATTTATATACACAGTCAAAAGTTTGGGGTCAGTTTTTTTTCTTTCATGTTTTTTAATAAAATTATTCTGTTCATCAAGGCGCATTTTATTAATGTAAAAAATTAAATCTTAAATTGTTAAATATTTATTTAAATTGTAAATAACTGCTTTCTTATTGTCTGTAGTTTCAAATGAAATGATTACTCCAATCATTATTGCTTTTGTTACTATTACTACCATTGATAATAATAATATAACAATAATAATAATTAATATTAGAGTGATTTCTGAAGGATCATGTGACTCTGAGGACTGGAGAAATAAAGCTAAAAATTCATCTTTAAAATCACTGGAATAAAGGATTTATTTAAATGATAAACTACTTTACAACAGTTATTTTATAGTGCAATAACATTTCACAATTTGTACTGCGTTTTTAATGAAATAAATGCAGCCTTGGTGAGCAGGAGCTTATTTTAAAACATTTACCAATCATACTCACCCCAAACTTTTGACCAATATATATAAAAAAAAAACCTATGTACATTTAATGTATTTATGTATGTATTATTTCATCTTTGCATCAAATATATAACATTTATATTCAACAATTATTTCTATTTTTATTTCTATTTTGTATTGTTCTGTTTGTGTATGTTGTTAAAATGTTTCTAACACTTTATTTGTCCACATTTTGTTCAATAATTGTTTTATCTGAATGTAATTTGCATTGATTAAAGATTAAACTATTTGATTTTAATATCTGTTGTGTGATTTACTCAGTATATGTGGTCAGCCACATAAGGGCCACAGAACTCAGCCTTACTAATCTTGAATACAAGGCCCATATCTGGGCCACATAAAAATGTATTACTTGGCTGAAGCTTGGTGGAGTTGTGGCACTACTTTGGTTCAGTTCTGGCTAAAAAAGTGTGGGCCAGTTCTGGGCCGGGGAACACTAATGATCTGGGCCACATCTTAGCTGTTGATTTGGGCTAGATCAGGGCCAAAGGAAATTTGTTGACTGGGAAATCTCTCAAAATTTCAGCAGAGCATCATTAAGCAACTCCACAAACAGCAGCTTTACTTATTAACAACCTGTTTGGCCTTACTTCTGCCACACTCTACAAAATTCCATATAGTGATATTAGAACTAAGTCATTTTTTACAATAACAATAAAACACACCACTTTTGTGTTTTAAGCTGTCACCATTGAGGAGAACAGTAGTTGCTTTACTTGGGCTCTGACTCGATTACTAATGTTAGTTTCTCTTTGTTTGCCAGATAGTGTATTGTGCAAATATTGAATAAAGAGAGCAATTGTGCTCTGGGTAATTGATTCTGTGGTGATTTAGTCACTGGTCAAATCAGCAAAATTGGTTTTCTGTTAAGTCTGAATAGTGTTTTATCACAAAAGTAGCACTGTATCAAGAAAACTCAGTAATACTTTTATCAGCTCATAAAATATATTGAACATCTGAAACACTCAAAACTCACAGACATAATGAATCAGCGTATGCTTCTCAACTATGGTGAGTTTTTTTTTTCTACAGTGCATGCTGGGAACTATGGATGAATGTTAGCAGACACTGCAGCCAAAAAAATAGAAAATCTCTAACCACTGTTGAGATAGATACACTGATTATTGATGTTTGTGTCTCTAAAGTGATTCAATGCTCAATGTGTTTTAAAAATAATAAAACCACAGCTGAGGTCCATTCACTTGAAAAACACTGAATTTTGTATCTTACATGATAAACCATCATTTAAACATGATTTACAAAGTCAAACATAATCTCTTATACAGGAACTCTTATCAAGAGTAAAAATCAATACAGGACCAGTCAACCTGATCATAATTGCTCGCTTTATACTTGTTATAGCAAGCAAAAAAGTCATCATCAAAAATTAAGTCAAGAGCCCAAGTAAATCTACCACTTTTCTCCATGATGGTGACATCGGGGAATAAAACATGTTGTTTTTTTGTAAAATGTAAATACCTAAAACAGTTATTCTCAATAAATCTCATATGGACTTCTGTGAACATCTGACAGAAATAAAGTCAATCAGGTAATCAATGAGCAAAGCTGCTGCTGCTTCTCTTCTGTTTCTGCTTATTAACAGAGGTGTTCATCATCAGTGCTCATCATCACTTAATTAACCCCATCATTGTCTCATTATCTTTAACTCTGCTGTGAGTAAATTTTACTCAATTTAGAGAGGGACCAAATGTTCTCTGAACTGAGTAAATTTTACTCAGAGGATTTTGCTGTGTTCTCCACCAATCAGATTGGCACTTTTGTTCACGTGCATGGAGCTGCTGAAGTTACAGTAAACAGCATTTGGAGGCATTTAAACGCAACACTGTCAATGTGAGCGCACATTGAAGAAGATGCCCAGAGGCATGATGAATGTGGAGCTGCTTATTGCACTGGTGAACAATAATATTTCTTCATCGCTAGAGCTGAAGCTGCTGCTAGAACCATCCATAACAACAAGCGTGTCAACTTTGTCTTCTTCTCTGTGTTACAAGCAGGTGTCAGGCTTAAAGTTGTGTAGCGCCGTCTAACGTCAAGGAGTGATTTTGCATATTTCCTGCTCGACGCCGTGAAATCGATTGGGTTTGAATCCGGGAAAACATCTTGGAAACGCTGACGACATACCTGCCAACACTCCCGTTTTCCCGGGAGTCTCCCGTATTTCAGACCCGTCTCCCGTATTGGTCTGTCTCCCGGTAAACTCCCGGAATTCCCCCGCCCCCCGCTCCTCAGCATTTTGGTACAGTCCGGGCTGAAACTTGGCGCTTGTGCTCCTCCGGTGACGGTCGCGCGCTACAGTTCGCGCGCCCCCATCTCCCTAAACCTCTCACTCCTCTCGCTCCCCGCTCTTCAGTTTGCGCTAGTGTTGCCAATTTAGAGATGTTTTAAGTGAGAGTTTCAGAACTTGTCTGAGTATATTACGTCTGAGAGATTACTGCAAATTCCCTACTCATCTACAATGATATACTGTATTCAAACAGCAATGCATTTAGTTAAATTGACAAGCTACATAAAGCGTAGTGCGAATATAAAATACCCCATTTATTTACCATAGGCTGTTAAACAAACAGAAATGGTAGAACGCGATGACGTCAGTAATATGCAAATTAGCGTATGACGTAATCCCCCCCCCGGGTGGTCTCCCGGAATTTACGAACCAAATGTTGGCAGGTATGGCTGACGATAAACGCAAATGAAAAGCGTCCTGGTGTGTACGAGCCTTAATGGTCAGTCTAACCAACTGCCATGAACACTATAATCACATTTATTTTTTCCTAATACAGAAACTCTTCATCAAGAAATTGAGGACCTGCTACGTGATACTGATGACATTAAGTCTTCAAATCCGACTTCCTCAAACACATGGTCAATTCGTGTTGACTACGCTGAAAAGAAGTGGGCAGCTTTGAGGCCTGAGATGCTGGATTCTTTATTATCTGCTGAATATACCGAGATTAGGCAGTGCCAGCACTGCCTACTTAAGCGATCTGTCATACGTTGTAAAGAATGCATTCCCAAGCAGCTGTTGTGTCCAGACTGTGATATTTTGATCCACAAAAGAAAAATTCACAACCGTGAAACTGATGTGGAAGGATTCTTTAGGCCCATATCCCCAACTACTTTGATCAAGGTGGATCGCGAAGGACGATTTCTATTTGAAGAAAAAGGCATGTACTTTTTTTTTCTTTTTGTTCATAATCTTGAAACTTATCGTATGAATTTTTGTCATAATAATGATGCAGCAATGCTATTTATAGTAAAGTTAGAAATTTGTTTCCAGATAGCGTTTTGCCCCTTGAGACACCTGAGGAAATTTGCAACTGTGCCACTGATTCCATTGTGGTGTCAGAGGGTAAAAAGGCAATTCTCATAGGAATTGATGGTAAGCTGAGAGCAGTTTTGAAAAATTGTTTAATATTTGTATTATAAATATATTATTATATACTTTATTTTAATAAGTCGTTACAATGTCAGCTAGCCAGAAATCTCTTGCTCAAAATGTAATGTGAGCAGAACAACCAGCATCCCACTGTTGATCGGCTCTGGATACTGGCCTGCCTCAGCAAGCTGTGAAACAATTTACAAAATAGATGTCTTTGTGTCCTATGACCACATGAAGCTGACTGCTCCTGGAATGTCCAGACAGTCTTTTACCGGTTTACTGGAACAGCAGAGAGTTCTTCAGAGTATTAATTTAAAAATAATTCAGAACAATTTCTTTCTCAATTTGGCAGTGCTCTGCTTTCTTATAGTGTTCATGATTTTGTTGTTGTTTTATAGGATGGAAAGATCTGTGCTGATGCATTTCAAAGAAGCTTTTTTGAGTGGAGATACTGTCAATATGAAATTGATCAGCTCTGTGGACTGAAAGTGTTTGACTGTCCAGCCTGTTCACCATTTATGCTAGCTGTGTCAGTAGATGGTAACAGGAAAATGTATCGCTTCAAAAGAGGGTAGGTGAATTTCTGTATCTGTCTAAAAAGCATCTCTAATAATATTCAATGCCAATTAGCTTTTAATTAAATCGTTGTGTATCTACTTTATAGGGCTGAAGACCATGGCCTGTTAAGGGTGTCTTTGTCTGTGAGGATGATGATGTTTCCAAGTTCGTGGACTACATTAATAATAAAACAAAGCATGTAAGTTTCATTATTGGTTTTTTATGGTAATTTCTAAACAATTGTAATCTTTCATGGCCAAGTAAAGTAAAACAATTATTTTTTTTTTTAAATGTGCTCATTTGAAATGTGTTTATCTGTTGGCATATTTTGTACAAGCACACAGATTCACAAATGTAATTTAATACTACATTGTTGAATCTTCATGTTTCTTTCACTTTGTTCTCATCTTAAAAGTCATCTGGCAAAGGTGTTTGTGGATCAAGTCAATGGACTGCAGCACGAGAGTCTGTCCCAACGAAAATCAACAAGCTGGATGAGGAGGGGATGGAGGTAGCTGTCTGTCGGCATGGTGTGCTCCTAAGAAGTTCATGTGCACTGATGTAATATGTAAGTACTGGCCATACCTGCAGAGAGTTGATAGAGACTGTACAGAGCTCTCTCCTCTACTGGACATGAAGCCATTCCTGTCAGTGATGCATGCCAAGGCCCACTCCTGGAAATGTGAGGTAAACTGTTTTCCAGAACATGAAGGTGTCTGTTTGTAACTTGGATGCTTATGTGGTCTGACATGGTTTAATCCTGTTAAATATTTCACTTCCACTTTCAAGATTAAATGGGGTGGTCGAAACCAAGAAGGAGCAGGCACCAGCCTGGTTGACGAGGTCGAACAAGTAAACGGCTTCTTGTCAAGAACTGCTATTTGCAGTAAATACATGACCAAAGGGGATAATTGTATGAGTGCAAACATATACAAAAGTACACAAATGCCCAATTTAGGATGAAGTGATTTACAAAATTAATTTCATGATGGCTTTAGTATAAAAATTTTGACAGATTTTAAATCATTCCCAAAGGTGTGAAGTACAAGTGCAAAGTACAAAACTAGTATGCAACATTAATGTGAGCTTTTGATGATTTTTGTTGTTTATTTTATAGCTAGAACGGACATGATTACTATTCAGGCCATGGCATGGAATAAACGCAAAATTGAGAACCTTGCAAAACTGTTGTCTCAAAGATTACAAAAGGTATGTTTCTAAATTACTTTTTTCTTACATAGGTGAAACTGTAGTGATTGTTTGCAAACAAATTTGGTATCTATTATAAAACAAGAAAATCATAGTGAATTTCAATGCACACTGTACTTGTTATGAAAATGTTCTACTACTTTTATTTTAAAAGGCTAATTAAATATCTCTCATACTTTTTTCTGTTTTAATACATGCACCTTATGGTATTGTCATTAGACAAAAGCAAAAATTCAGGAGGCATCCATAAACATTGATGCATTAAAACAGAATTGGCAATAACAGATGACACGCTTAAAGCCTGGGCCAAAGAAATCCAGGAATAGGCTGATACAGGTAGGCATTTTTAGGTTACCTATTGTAGGTATTCTATTTATTGTTTTAACTAGTGCTGGGCAAATGTTAATCATGATATATATAATCCTTTTCTCAAATATGTGGATACATGTGTTTATTTTAAGGCATAATAACACACATATTATAAAACTTATTTTTGATGCAAATAATCACGATAAATCTTTTGCCCTGCAGTAGTTTTAACCCTTTCATTGACATAATTTAGCTAACTTACAGTAATGATGTGTAGATTTTTTGTTTATTATTGAAATTACATTCCATACCTTTCATGTAATCATAATGTGCAAATGTATGTCTTATCAACAATTTAGCAACAAGTGAGGCGAATACAGGCAGTGACCAGGGGCTCCAAAAGACGATTGAGTCGCTTTATGTGAGCATCAGGCAGAGAAAGCAAGATCTTTACCGTCAATCAGGTAATATAACTTTAGATATTGTGTTTTGTCTGATTGATCTGATCTGATTGATTGATCTGATTGTCCGAATATTGAAATCCGACTTCTTAAAACAGCATTATCAGGTAATAAACTTTTATGCTTTGCAAAATTCTTCATTCATAAATGTAGGTTTTTAAACCCCCTCCCCCCTTCTAGTTTACACTTTATTAATGAACTTGCTATTATGACTTCATCACTTAGTTCTTTATTATTTAACAAAGCCACAAAAGTAGCTACTTTTACTTTATTTACCCTATAGCCCTTTCACAACCCTTTTAAGGTTTATATTGTATATTGTAAATTTGTTTATTTTTATTTTATTATTAATGTGATTTTATTTATCTACTTATATATTTATTTTTAACGTCAAATACAATTCTCATTCCCAAATGCTGCTTTTTTTTTCTATATTTGTGTCTGCCTATTGTTGTAATTGTATTACTTCATGATGGTTTATGCATGTAAGGTCTACTTTTTTTTACTATTTTACCTACTTTACTATTTTTTGAACATTTAATAAAAAAATAAAAATGAGATACAGCATATAGTCCCAAATCTTATTTTTGAAAATGTTGGTGGTATAGAGTTTCTTTTAAAATGTGACTTTAAGATTAATAAACTCATATTAGGCTTAAAAAAAATGTTTTCAGTTTTTATTTTGCCCACCTAACATTGCTGGTTAATAACAGTCATATATATATATATATATATATATATATATATATATATATATATATATATATATATATATATATATATACCACATATAAGAACAATCGGAATGTTTAATGAAATAACTTATTACTCTTAAATTATTTACCTTAACAATAAACCTAAAACTATAACCTACACACACACACAGCACACAATATAATAATATAATATATCAGTGCACATGAGCAGTACAATATGTATTGCATATAAATAATATTTAGAATGAACAGATAGCTGAAGTGCTTCAGTAGTCTGCTGAGTACTGGAATTAGAGTAAGCTAACAAATCACTCCTGTTCTCATTCACAAAAGAGACACTGGGTTTCCCATACACCGATTTATTTGTAGTAATGTGGGAGTTTTCACATGAGCGTATCTTTAAAGGCAGCCAGTTTCTACAGAAAGTTTAATTGTCTTCATAAAGAAAACTTGTTTCTTTTCTCAAATTAGTCTATCAAAATAAATGTCTAGTGTTTTGAAAACAAAGTCTTCATTTGTTTCCCACAACACATCAAGATTTAATCAAGTCAAAATCTCATAATCTGACACAAATCTGATCTGTCGTAACTGGCAAATGGCATGGTGTAGTCTGAACAGGCTTTAGGGGTGCATCAGTCGGTTGCTGTCATTGCCTTACAGCAAGTTCACACCCGCACGAGTTTAGCCGGACTTTCATTCGCCAACAAGTTTTGTGAAACTGCAGACAAAGCCCAAAACTGGGCAAATCGGTGTTTGTTCACACGAGTGACAATCAGTCAGTTGACATCAGTGTTCTCCCTGCATCTCCTCAAACATTTTCTCCTCCTAATCTTTATAATTTTCTTTTCAGTGCCGACCATGTTGATTGAAGTGTGCAATGTGGCACAAATATGGTTACAGTTCAATAAGGTTGAACTCATATAGAGTTATTTTGCTTTCTTGCAGCCCCG
>CAIGQS010000002.1:1564138-1701638 GCA_903798195.1 Danio kyathit
AAGTGCACACCTGGCACCCCGCTTTTCTGACGATGAGAACCAAGAACCTGAGATTCGTTAACCCTAATCGCGGCTGCCTCCGGCATCGCCTGCCATCCTTACCGATACAATTAGCCAAATTAATTGATCGTCGCAACCCTTATCAGGTTTCCCTAAACTGTCAAGTGTTTCTAACCCGATTATGCCAATTTGTCTAACACCTTCACCGGAATTCAGTCTGTGACGAAATGTTGTTTGTGTCTTGTGTGTGCCTGTTCTTCCCTTTGACTGCCTCTTGTTCCAGTGCCTGCCGATGTTCGCTCCAGCAACATCACCAGCCAAAGGGGGATGTAGGAACTCAGCCACGTTTTTAAGCGGAATTAGATTCTTGCAGTCAAACTAGACTCTTGCTCCCCCTCGTCTCCCTCTTAATTAAGTATCGCCGCGAAGCTGAATTCCAATACACACTCTTCTACCCCTCTTAAAACAAAGAACGTGTTGTCGCCCCAGCTACTAAGTATGGCCCATCAGGAAATTGGGGGCCATTCGTGATCCACGTGACTGGGATAATCGAATCGCAAACCCAATGGAAGAAAGAGGCATTTGTCTGCCTCCATATGTGCAAACCCCCCCCCCCCCCCTCCAGAGAGACTGGAGCAAAAGAAACCAGCATTATTCTCTGAACAAAGAGAAATGTGATTTTCGGACAATTCACGTTTAAAAGTGTGTTTTACTTTAATGTTTCATTGCTAATAGTTGTGTATGTTGTACTATGTATGTAAGCAAGGGTTTCACTTAAATATTGCATGTAAATGAAACAATGCAACGTGTGGCACGCTCGTAATTAACTGTATTTGATAAAGTTCCTTAGTGTTTGATGTCGAACTGTGCAGCTCGGTATTCAGAAAACATTGATGGAAACGATAAAATTGTATCTGCAAATAGTAGGTAATTACAAAGTTTCATTTAATTTTTGATAACAGTAAAATAAAGTTGTGCTGCCAGCGCGTGACAACGCGACCCCTCCCTGGGCGTGAACGACCAGGAAAAAGAGAGGCTTGGCCTCGCTCAGTAGCCACGGCCATTGGTCAACCATGGAGTAGGCTGGCTTAAGTCCTGCCCACTATAAAGCCCTCAGCTTTTGAATTTTTATTGCTTTCGTTTGGTTTTCACAAAGGGGACTCCACGCACAAACTTTGCGTTGCACGCTTCCCGCCTTTACAAGGCGCTACCGGACATCGCTCTCGGAAGAGTCATCCCGTAAGACCTGCGTCTGCCTGCCTTAACATCACCACGGCAACGAGACCCGTTCACAGGAGCCCACGCTGCTTCTGTGTACGTTCGCAACTCGCATGAACTCAGTCTGACCCTGTACTGCTCGCATAACTGCCTTCCCGTGAACACGCGGACCGCCGTCCCATCCAGCAGTACGGTCAGTCATTCAACCTCTCTGAACTTTGATTTCTGAAGTCATTCAAGGAGCAAGCCACTGTGGAGGAATTCCCTTACAGCGAACTTCCTGCTTGCTGACGTCGAACTCCCCGTTACCGGGACAACGAGTCCAGCGCTCCAGAAGACGGAGGAAACCCCCTCTCCAACAAAGGACATCCCAACACGCAAACGCACTGCAACCAATCGCCGGGCCTCCCTTCAACCAGCTGACGAGCGGAACTGATCGTCTAAAACGCAAGTAAACACAAACCAAACTTTCGTTCCTGGCTGAAGCTGGTGTTAATTAAGTTTAACAGTAAATCCTAGTCAGATTCTCTGCTTGGTGGTTCTCTAAGGTTGCAATGCTAAGAACTTCTCACGTGCGAGACGTTTGGGACTCTTAGTTGGTCATTCTCAGTAACTCAACCCATTCCAGAACTGTGTGTGTGTATCTTTGTGTTTGTTTTGTTTTACATTAGAGTAGTTTAATGCGTGTGTAGCTTAATAAACTTGTGTTTCATTTTAAGATCCTTGTCGGAGTTTTTATGTGTTTTTAAGTTACTGCCTCAGCTATATGGTCTTGCTACCTTGCTTGTGAAACTGTTTATATTGTTATTTTGGCCAAATAATAATGTAACATAGATTTACTAAAGATAAAGTTACGTTGCTTACTTCTATTCGGGTGGACAATAGATGACGTGAAGCGTGGTAACCTAATTTTGACTAATTTTGAACCAGTCGTTTGAATCTCTTGATTCGATCCCCGAGAATTTAATATAATTAATTCGAACTTATGAGCTAATTTTAAAGTACCGGACATATTAGATGGTCCAGGCACTACACTTCAACACTTTAATTCTGTTTAGATTTAACATGTGTTTTTAGAAAATCTGTTTAATCAAATAATAGTATATTATATATATAACTATATAGATATATATATAATATATATAATATATTATATATATATATTTTTTTTTTTTTTATATATATATCAATTACAATTGTGTAATTATATCATTTTTGTAATCAATTGTTTACGCTAGGCAAATTGATCTCATGGAATTGATCTAACAAAAGACTGGGATGACTGCTTTGAGTAGAATACGTTACAATTATTAAAAAACACATTAGTCTATACACATGAAAATAAAAAAAAAAACATTCCCAGAGCTGTATCTTATGAACACCGGTTCAAGGGCACATACAGGGTTTTGGCAGAGTATCATAATGTCAAATTTAAGACTTTTAAGACCTTTTTAAGACCATTAAGCATTAAATTTAAGACTTATATCACAATATCAAAACAAACACGCATACACAAAAAGAAAATACAAATCACAAACTTAGTGTAAAATAAATGTATTCAAATTGAACAGTACTAAAGACCAGGTTAGATGCACCATTGAACTACAGGAAAAAACAAACAAACAAACATCTTAAGTCTGATTTATATTTCGCTGGGCCCCAATCGCGCACCTCACAAAACGGACGAGGCTTTACACTTGATGCGGTCGCCATTGAGACATTTTTTAAATAACAGGGGGCGGTCAAAAGAAACAGACAGTAAAATCAGACAAATAAACAGAGAAGTAGAAAAGTTTCCAGAAATAGGTCATATCATTAATATCATTCAAGATAATTGTTTTTTTTTATTTTTTATAATTCATTATAAAGATTTTTATAACCGTTCAAGATTTTTTATATCTAAAATATTTTAAAATCTAAATGATGCATCCCCTCGCTTTTGTTCATATCTCGGACAGTTCTAACCTATTAAAGTTAAATATTAATGGCAAAAGAACTTGATTGCTCTACAAGTATATTTTTATTATGGCAAGAATAACAACAAAAAACAAGTACACTGACTAAAAATACTGACGTTTTCACACATTACTGTCTGGCTAGTTCTGTACATCTCTTATCAGCTAAAAAAGGCAATAATGGGTCCAACATTCGTGACCATTATCACCAATAAGCCTAGAAATTGGGCATCAATATATTGTAAACTGATAGGTTCATATATTTCTTTCCAGTTACAGTCAGAATTATTAGCCCCCTTGGAGATTTTTTCAACACATTTCTAAACATAATAGTTTTAATAACTCATTTCTAATAACTGATTTATTTTATCTTTGCCATGATGACAGTAAATAATATTTGACTAGATATTTTCAAAGTACACTTCTATACGCTAAAGTGACATTTAAAGGCTTAACTTAATTAGGTTAATTGGGCAGGTTAGGTAATTAGGCAAGTTATTGTATAATGATGGTTTGTTCTGTAGACTATCGAAAAAATATATAGCTTAAAGGGGCTCATAATTTTGACCTTAAAATAGCTTTTAAAAAATTAAAAACTGCTTTTATTCTAGCCGAAATAAAACAAATAAGACTTTCTCCAGAAGGATAAAATATTATCAGACATACTGTGAAAATTCCTTGCTCTATTAAAATCACTTGGTAAATATTTAAAAAAGAAAGAAAATTTCAATGGAGAGCTAATAATTCTGACTTCAACTGTATCAAAGACATAATTTGTTACTTAATTTTAGTTTGTAACTTGTAAATTGTTTTAAATTCAAAATTGTAATATATACATCAGTGCAAAACCTACGAATGGTGGAAAAACATATTCTGTAATATTAAAACCACCTGGGTCTCCACTTTTGCACGGCCTCTTTTTTTTCTTTTACAAACTGATCCCTCAGGTTTTTTCAAACTTTTACAAACTTTCCTCCTTTCCCACTCCTGTTGCAATTTCTAGTCAAGAATTATTGGTCAACTGGTTATCTCTATGATCACGCATAGACGGATCATAAAGAAGATGTGTGTACAGTCATACCTGTTTTAGATCAAATCTTTTCAAAGTGTTTCATATTCAACTCAAATCAAATGCGGTGCGGCACGAACTGTTCACTCGAGTCTCAAAACATTACGTGAGCTCCGCCAGCCAGAATCATGTCGCGCACACCCAAAGCGAACGTCCGCAAACACAGCGATGACGTCACATTTACCGCACGCTCTGAGTACAATAACTGATTGGCTGATTGGCTATTTATGTCGGCCTTATTTGTAGTTGTAATACCGCAAATTACAGTTGCACTAGTGAAATGAAGAACTACAACACCACGAAAACAAAGCAACAACAACAAAAAACTTAATTGAGCATTAGATGTAGCGTTACATAGACATCGGAAAATTAAGAAACGTGCAAAAATATTTAAGACCTAGAACAGCGAATTTAAGACTTTTTAAGGCCTTAAATTTCGATTTTTAAATTTTTGACTTGACTTTTTAAGACCCCGCGGAAACCCTGACATAAGATGCATTTTGAAGAGAAAGCAGTCAAAGCTCAATCCGGCCAAAACCTCATACCACCATAACAAAATTAACACCACTTTAGACATCCGCAAACAATTCAGGACATTTAATACCCTGCTCTGTCCTCCCCACCAACTCCTTATCAGCTGATGATTTGGCATCCTTTTTACACAAAAAACACTCAAATTAGTCTATTTCGCACCAAATCCAACCTAAATCTCCATCAAACAACACCCTCTGAAGAAAAATTCACTCTCTTCCTTCACTCCACACTGGCACATTCCCAACCACTTTTAAGCAGGTGTAACGGAGGCCAGGTAGCGAAGTGCATGTTCAGGTAAACCTCACTCCTCTGACCTCTAAAGGTGCTCTGCGACAGTCGCTAGGGGCCATGGTCTTTAGCCTCCTTGTTATAGCAACTGCTATGCGGAAGGTAGCCGGTTCGATCCCAGCTCGGAGCGGGTTGGGTGGTGTAGGGCCAGCAGGGTTACACAGGCCTGGGTAACCTCACTGTTCTAAAAACCATCACTCAACACCTCATTGGATGAAAAATACAACCAGTCTCTTCCTTTTATTTATTGCCAAAACACTACAAAGGCTGTTTTCAACTAAATTTCCAAGTTTTTAACACATCAAACTGCCTGAAGGATATCGGCTTGGAAAAAACATCACTAACTGCTTACATCACCTTCTTTGCAACTCCACACATTCAACACAATTTCTCAATCCAGCTGGGATCATTCACCATTACCCCATGTAGTTCAGTAAGAAATATTAGGGTGATTCTGGATGATCAGTTGTCTTTCAAAGAGGACATTGTCATGAGATTTGCACTTTTCAACATCAGAACAATTAGACTCTTCTTAACAGATCATGCTGCACAACTTTTAGTGCAACTCTTGTCATTTCAAGGCTGGACTCCTACAGATCTCTTCTAGCTGGATTCCCATCCTGCACCCTTCATCCTCTACAGATGCTCCAGAACGCTGCAGCTCATCTGGTCTTCAATGACAGCCCATGTAACTCCTCTCTTTATCTCTCTGCATAGGTTACCGCTCGAGGCTCATATCAAGTTCAAATCACTGGCACTGCACCCTCTTACCTCCACCTACTGCTGAAGGTCTACATCCCCCAGGAGCATCCAATAAGGGAGTGAGCGCCGGCTATAAATCACTTTCCAAAACCTTTTCATTGACAGTTCCATGCTGAAGGAATGTCTTCCCATTCCCAACTAAATGTAAATGTAAGATTCTCAAATGTAAGATTCTCAATCTCAAAATAATAAAATAAATAATAAAATAAAAAACAAAACGATTAATCCATGCACAGCACTATTTATTTACAAAATCCAATCCATAAATTCAAAAGATAATTTGTGAATTAAGAAAATTTGTGAATTTCAGAATTGTGTGCTACTTCAAAAAAATTCCAGAGGCTTAAGAAGATCACTAAATTTGTCCCTCTGGGGCAGTGGCTTTCTTTGAATACTACATGGTTTATTGCAACCAAGTTAATCAATTGTTTTTTAACACTTATATCAAATGAATCCTTCTGTATGTGTCTGAAATGTATGATGTCTGGTACTAAACAAAAGCAGTGATATTTGCAATACATTGGTGTAAATGAAAAACAGTATCAGAAACAGTATTTGTCTTGTAACATTTAATGCAAGATAGTAACGAACTTACAAGATATTTTACCACATGAAATTACCAAGCAGTCTGTTAGTAACTTACCCTGAGGATAATGGTACGGGTCGTGGGCCCGCCCTCCATGGCAACTGCTCATTGGAAGACAGTGCCATTGGAATGGACCAAACCAGATCACTTAACAACCTACTGCAACAGTAAAACTTTACTTTTTGCATTAGCTCGCTGCTGCTCTCTGCCCCCTCTCGCCTTGCTCTTGGACACTGCACGGCACGCAATCTGGTCGCAAAGAACTTTCCATACAACCTCTTAAAGTTTAGGAACCGCCGAAACCGCAAAAAACTTCTGCAAACCGACTCTCAGCAGAGTCTGTCACCCCGGTAACCCAGGACAGCGTCCACTAACAAGTGAGTAAATCCCAAGGACGCTAGTGAAGCTGAGTCACCAACCAATCAGGAACGTGTGTTTCAACGAGGCCAGTCAGCAAACGAAACTCAAATAAATGTTGTCTCTTGCTGATCTGGTGCAAATTGATCTTAAGCAGTTAAAGATAAGCCAAATCTCTGCTTTTGTGGTTTCTCAGGTGTGATTCTAAGATCTAGTAATAAGAGCTAAATTAATTTGGGACTGTTGTCAACTCAATTTGCACAAGCACCAGAATTGAGAACCACTGCTCTGAGTACTCAAAATAACAAACTATCATACTCAAAATGAATTGCCTTCCTAAAGTTACTTCTCTACTTCAGTATATCCCTGCAAATATTTAAAACAGTTTGGTAATTAGGGCCATTCGTTTTTCTGGAACAATAAGCACCCTAGGTTGCATAGGGAGTACATCGCACAGCCAGATTTATAAAAGGGTTGGGGCTTCCTGAGCATTTACTTCATTATTACGCCTTCAGTCTGAGACATCTCGCAGTGAGAGGGTCCATGCCCTCCTGGAGAGAGCTCCATCTTGGTTTATGGTTGAAAGAAGCCATCCTACTTCTCTTTCCACCACTACAATGTCATCCATCCATCTTCTTTATTCATTTTATTTTGTAAATGTGTTCTTTTGGAGGCTGATCTCAAAAATATAATAATTTTTACTGACAGATTTAGGTGCAGGCTGGGACTGTCTCTGCCATTTGCAGATAATTGCTGTCCTTTTGGCTTCATAGGACATGGACCTTCAGCATGCAGTTGGGGTCGGTTTGCTGTGGAGTGTGACATGGCAAGGTAAAGAAACAGGACCTCTAAGGCAGAAACCATGGTGCCTTGACTGGAAAAAGGTGGCCATCTCAATTTGGAGGAGAGGTCCTTACCCCAACTGGAGTTCAAGTAGCGTGGCAATCTTTTTCATGAGAAATGGAATGTGAGATTAAAAGATGGATCAGTGCAGCGCTGCAGCAGTAATAGCAGTTGATGTGATTGTCTGTTGTGGTGAAGGGAGCTGAGATGAAAGGCAATGTTCTCAAAGTTTACCGCTCAATCTAGGTTCCTACTCACAACCTATGGTCATGACTGGATGGACAAAATCTCGGATCAACCGGAAACATTTACAAAGTGTTATGACCCCGCGGTTGTTTGAGTAAGCACCATAAAAGAGAGATGAACCAAGCAAAATAGCCTGAATGCAAATTATTTAATTATAAACAGTAACAGAACAATCACATCAAAGCAACCAACAAATGTCTAGTGGATAATAATGAAGATAAAGAACTTAATCACAACACTTTAACTACATGATATAAGTAATGCAAAACAAAACCATAAGGTTAAAGAGTCAATGAGATAGCAGGTCTTGACATGAGGACTCCGAAGTAGCCACAGCGTCCTGGGGTAGCTAGCACATCAACTTTTATATACCCATTGATGAGTAATGTAGGCATTCATCAGGAGTTACCACATAATCCAATCTGAAGTCTTGGGATCATCACAGTGTATTAATATTGTAAAACTTATACCTGTCGCTCTGCCTAAATCATAAAATATTCATCAGTTTGTATTCTACTCAAAAAAGTAAATTTAGTAAACTAGAAAGAATCTTGAACCTAAAACAAAGAAACTTACTAATAAAGAGCAACACAGGACATTGAATTGAGGCCCTGGTATACTGCAACTAACCATCCTGGAGCTCCACCTTCTTTGATGTGCGGTGTCTTCCCAGTGATTTATTTCTCATCAGTCAGGGAGTCAGACGGAGAACATCATCCAAAATAACACAAGCGACATGAATACACTGGAGAGTGGAATACATAGGTATCCGCACCTGTACAATCCCTTGCAAAGAGAGGCTGTTTGCCAGATGTTTATGAAACTGTTCTTCTCTCAGCCACCATGCTTGTGTTTACGGTAAACGCGAGGAGTGCAACATATTTACAACCCCACCTACAGCAGTGTAGAAGTGTTGGAAAACAGTATAACCGTCACTCAGCCTTCACAGGTCAGGGTTTACCAAGCCGGATCTTTGCAACGCAGCGAACTGCGAAACTTGACTCACAAACTTGCGTTTCCAGTCTATATATAATGCACATATGACGCATTTGCGTGCATATGAATGGAAGTCTATGGGGAGAAAAGTCCAGTGTAACCGCGGCTTAAGTGCAAGTGTATGGTTTCTCTCCAGTGTGGATCCTCATGTGTTCATTAAGGTTTGATGATCGGTTGAAACTCTTCCCACACTGAGTGCATGTGAATGGTTTCTCTCCAGTGTGGATCCTCATGTGTTGATTAAGGGATGATGATTGGCTGAAACTCTTCCCACGGAGTGCATGTGATGGTTTCTCTCTCCAGTGTGGCTCATCATTTGGTGATTAAGGGTGATGACCAGCTGAAACCTACTTCCCACATTGAGTGCATGTGAGATGGTTTCTCTCCAGTGTGGTTCCTCATGTGCTGATTAAGGTTTGATTGATATGTTGAAAACTCTTCCCACATTGGGTGCAATGTGAAATGGTTTTATCTCCAGTGTGGATCCTCATGTGTTGGTTAAGAGTGTGATGATTGGCTGAAACTCTTCCCACACTGAGTGCATGTGAATGTTTTCTCCCCAGTGTGGATCCTCATGTGAATCTTAAGATAACCTTTCCTTCCAAAACTTTTTCCACACTGAGTGCAGGTGAAACGATTCTTGTCTCTCCTTTTTCAAATATCATCATCTGTAAATGAGTTTTCTTCAATTTTGACATGATGTTTCCTCCTCTTTACTCCCCTCATTCTCTTCATTAGGTCTGAAATAAATAAAACATTAGTTTTCCTTAAGTCTAAAAAAAACTCTCATCAAAAGCTGAAAAGTGAAAGGACACTGGAGACATTGGCTACACACACTGTAATTTTGAGGCACATTAAATGTAAAATAAATTAGATCATATTTGTTTGGTCCAATTAACGTGTACACATTTAAGTAGATTCAATTCAATTCATCTTTATTTATCTAGTGCTTTTACAATGTAAATTGTGTCAAGCCGCTTAACATAGAAGTTATAGTAAATTGAAACTGTGTCAGTCCAGTTTTCAGAGTTTCTTCTTACATAATTGATCATAAAAGTAAGTTTGGTCATATTGATAAGACACAGATTTAAAAGCTGTAAATGGCCTATTTTTATTCGTATATAGTCATAATTATAACAAAATGTTTTTCTAAAATTTGTAAAGCAGACAGGGAATACTTATTCATTCTGTGTCTGACTGGTAAACACATCAGAAAAAAAGTTCTGGGTAACAGCTGAACATTTGCCCTGCAGACATGAGACATAACGTGTACAGCATCTGCATACCGTTGAATGTGCACCTTTGCCCTTGTGTGCTGTTGGGTCATTTCAATCCATTCTGGGGTGAATTTGAGGCTTAATTTGGCCAAAACTTTCTCTGTGTTTCAGCAAACGGACTGATATTTGGGGACATCTTATTTTGACATTCTGGGAAAATGCTTGAAATAAAATGAAAGGAAATGAGGAAAACGAGTAGAGAAACTGGGTGGAGACGAGCAGTGTAAACCTATCGACTGGCTGTAAGAAACAAACAGCAGAAAATACGTATTGAAGCAACATTGAACGCTCAGGGGTTATTATATCCTAAATGAGAGTTTATCCCTAATTTGTCTCATCTATTTTTATTTATTTGTTTAATTACTTTCTCTTTTTCCCTTTTTCTTTATGGGGTGTGAGTATGTCTGTAGCTGTGTCAAGAGTGTCTGGATGCAGACACGATGCAGTCTCAGACCGGTGAAATCTCAGACGCACATGCGCATTCAGAGTGATGCAATCTCAGCCGCTCATGCGCGTTTGAACACGTGTATTCTTGTGCACGCGCACGTTGCGGCGGGTCAAAGACGGAAATACGCCAAAATACCATTTACAAACTAAAGGTACGACAGACAAAAGAAACACCTATGTCTCTACACCTGATCTACACACATAAGTATGTCACAAGGTAGCCTGTAAACTCCTATTATAAAAAGATTTGGGTCGCGGCCAGGATTTTATTTAAAATAATAGCTGATAGGCATTTCTAATATTGTCTTAACTTTATTACTTCACACGTCTAAAATGTGTTTATATTGGCAAAATGCATGACCAATTAAGGTTAATGCACTACTAAATAAAACATTTCTACACATTCCTCCTACATAAAACACATTTATATAGTCACATTATAGTGCTTTACCATTCAGTAGTACAGTAACATATCATTTATATTACAGTATTTAAAAACTTTTATATTAACACATGCTACAGCTAGAAAATATTTTAGTTGATTTAGGTTTATTAACTACATTGAAATAAAAAAAAACCTTTATATTTCTTCATCACACAAAATAAACAGACATATAAAATTGTATGACTTATTAAATGATTACCAAGGACCTGTTTATATTCCTTTATTGCAGAAAGAAAAACACAATAAATGTATTTCATTCATTTTCTTTTCGGCTTAGTTCCTTTATTAATCTGGGGTCACCACAGTGGAATGAACCGCCAACTTATCCAGCATATGTTTACGCAGCGGATGCCCTTCCAGCTGCAACCCATCTCTGGGAAACATCCATTCACACTCATTCACTACGGATAATTTAGCTTACCCAATTCACCTGTACCGCATGTCTTTGGACTGTGGGGGAAACCGGAGCACCTAGAGGAAACCCACAGGAACGCAGGGAGAACATGCAAACTCCACACAGAAACGCCAACTGACCCAGCCGAGGCTCGAACCAGCGACCTTCTTGCTGTTAGGCGACAGCACTACCTACTGCACCACCGGGTCACCATAAATATATTTAAAACTTTCAAACAAAGAATTATATTTATAATGATTTCTAATCAGTGCAGTGGGTGTAGCATGTTCGCCTCACAGCAAGAAGGTCGCTGGTTCAAGCCTCGGCTGGGTCAGTTGGCATTACTGTGTGGAGTTTGCATGTTCTTCCCGTGTTGGCGTGGATTTCCTCCGGGTGCTTCGGTTTCCCCCACAGTCCAAATACATGCGGTACAGGTGAATTCGGTAAGCTAAATTGTCCATAGTGAATGAGTGTAAATGGATGTTTCCCAGAGATGGGTTGCAGCTGGAAGGGCATCCGCTGCGTAAAACATATGCTGGATAAGTTGGCGGTTCATTCCGCTGTGGAGACCCCAGATTAATAAAGGGACTAAACCGAATGATTTATAATGCTTCTGTCACAATAAATGCTAATATGTTTCCAAAACACACAGCAGTTGGTGATTGATGACAAAACCATCAAAAGCCAACTAAGGTCGCAAGTTCCGTCGTTACAAAGATAGTTTGTTGATTTGCCGTTTCCCAAATCCATCGTTCCAACGAACATTCACAAACTGCGTCGCAAACTTGAGCACTTGAAACGACACCTCTGGAGCTGTAGTTAAAAGCATAGTTCATGGCTGTGTTCTATTCCCACTTATCCCCCCTATGCCCTATTCATTTAGAACATTCTAACATTCAAAGTTGGAATTATTAAAAGTAAAAAAGCATTAAGGTCATCTCTCTTAGGTGTAATTTGCTTTCAAAGTATTTTTACAGTTCAGTTTTAGCGATCTTCATGTTTACAATTGTGCTCCCTTCGCAGTGCACTTTCAAAACATTTGTCATTTTTAACACAGCCTCATGGCAAAAATTATGTTACGTCTCCAAAGCTTGTGAAAATAAAAAACATAGCATACATTAATTCTTTTATTTTATAGTGGGTTATTTATTAAGTATCTGTACTGTATATGACATGGGTCTGCTGGTTAGAACTTTCTGCTGTGGTTTGCATGTGTCAAATTGTAAAAATAGACATTTAATTTTGTTAAATAAACAAAATCCTACTTAATAATAATAATCATCATCATTAATATTATTATTAAAGTTAATATATTTATAATAAATCGCCTCATTATTTATATGATTTATATATGATATTAGAATAGTGTTAGCTTTGGTAAGTGATTTTATGTTTTAGATAGAATAATGTTCAACTTCTCAATAATAGTAGTAAAGGAAACACAGGCCCTATATGTGCCATTTACATATATTGCAATTAATATGGAAAACGAGTGCATGTTTTTACCAAAACTAATATGGATTTTATTTTAAATGTGTGTTTGTGTAAAATAATATAATTGCACAAAGAAATGATGGGGGTTGTTCTCTAAAGAAGTTGCTCCACCCCGTTTAGAGCATCATTATGGGCGTTTTACGTTATAAACTAACGTGGTTCAAGCGATGGATCTGCGACAGAGAACTACGGGTTTGGGAAACACTCATCGTTCTTTTACCAAACGATGCATCGATAGTTCAGCCACGAGTTACGTCGTTGTTTGGGAAACGCACCCCAGTACAGATGCAGACGTTTGAGGAGTGCACAAATGGACGTCTGAGGAGTGCAGATGTTTTACACCTGCTAAGACCGAGTGATCCACCTGTAAGGATAAATTGAAGAGACAGATGTAAAAATGGTTCTGATTCATATATTTTTTGTATTCCACATATATCTTGTGTCCATTTATTTATTATTGTCTTTTGTTAACAACATTCAAATTACTCTACAACTGTTGTATGACAGTTCCTCTAACGATCCATTTATAAAGTAATGTTAAGTAACACCTAAACAAATGATATAGAGCAGGTCACCTGCAAACTGCCCTGTTACTTTTCAAATCAACACCCCAAAACAGAGCTAGTAAAATATTCATGGTTTTCATTATTGTCTAAACAAATGAATTAAGATACCAAATTAACAAAAACTTGTTATATCAGATAAATGTTTATATATATATATATATATATATATATATATATATATATATATATATATATATATATATATATATATATATATATATATATATATATATATATATATATTTACATGAATTTAACATGAACTGATTGTGAACAATGATTTTTACATAAGCTTTTTTTAATGTTAACATCTGCTTAATAGAATAGTTTAATGTATCCCTTTATATTAACAGCTTAATTAATGTTTACTTACACATACACTTATGTACTTGTTTGTGGGTTAGATAACATGACCAAACAATAAACAACACGTTTATTCAATAATACTGAATCTTGGTCAATCTAAACTTATTAATATTGTAATATGTCAGTTACTGCATTAGTTAACATGAACAAATAATGAACAATGACCCAGATTCAGTGCTACACAATGTTCAACTTACATGTTATTCATGTTTGTGGACTCTTTACTAACACAATTTATCACTAACAAAGAATTAGTTAAGGGAATTAGGATTCTTTTAGTAAATTGTACACTGCTTTAACATTAATATACTGTGTTACTAGCATTTGTAATTGTAAACTCTTTACTAGCATGGTTTATCAGTAACAAACCATCTGTTAATGGAATCAGAAACTTTATTGTAATGTGTACATCACTCCAACATTATGTGCTACTAACATTTGTAAACGCTTCACTGATATTAAATTCACAAAGTTCTTGTTCTTAAATTTTTTTTTTTTTACATTTTTGCTTAAAAAAATAAGTTTTAAAATCTGGCAATGTTCTCCCTGTTATGTAATGTAGTAAAGGATCTGAAAGAGATGTGTACATGGTTTTCACTGATTCGAGATCCAGTAAAATCATTAATCACTGCTTTGTAATAAACTCATAGATGTTAGTAACACATCAGTTATAATGTTGGGTTAGTGGTAAGTGAGCAAAGACTTTACAAATGTAACATGTTGAAGTAGTGTACATTTTACAATAAAGTTCATAATTCCCTTAACTAATGCTTTGCATGATCAATCATATTAAAGAGTCTACAAAGATGAATAACATGCCAGGACTGAACCTGAGTCATTGTTCATTATTTGTTCATGTTAACTGCATTAAGTAACACATGTTACAGTTTATGTTAACAACGATTTAGTATTACTGAATAAATGTGCTGTTCACTGTTTGGTCAAGTTATTTAACCAATGAACAAATACATTAGTCTATGTGAAAGTAAACATTAGCTAATTATGTTAAGCTGTTAATGTAAAGTGATACAGTACAACGAGAAATACTTTTTAACTAATGCATATGTTTATTAACCTTTAACAAAGATTAATCAACGCTCACTGTAAATTGTAAACTAATGTATGAACTGATGTTATCTAATGCAATCTTCCTGTAAATGTTTCGCTATTTAATCTTATGAATAAATGTATTTATTGTCAACAAGCTAGCGGTCGCGCTAAACTGTTTACTTTATCTAAACACATAGAGGACATAGAGAGAGCTGTGTACAGGTTATATCGGGCACATATCACGATCGTTATTAATAACATTCACCTTATAATTAAAAACACCACATTTAATAACATCGCGAAATTCGCGAATGGAATAAATATACTTACAGTACGAGTGACCGTGTCCATACGTGAAGCATCTGTCTCACAGAGAGCGAAAGTGTGACCGCGTGCGCATGTGCGGCTGAGTGCTGTCTGATTGCGCATGTCCGGCTGAGACTGCATCACTCTGAATGCGCATGTGCGGCTGAGATTGCAGCGGTCTGAGATTGCATCGTGTCTGCAGCCAGACCCTTCTCAGCTGTGTACCATGTTAATTTGTTGTTTAGTATGTGTGTTAAAAATCAATAAAAAATATTTGAATAATAATAATGTAAGCAGTACAAAAAAATAGTTTTTAGAACAGTAATAATGCCATTAACCTAGTTACAGTACATGTCCCTGTACATGTCCCTGTCGAAGGTCTGTAAATTTAAGATAATTATTCATTAAAGAAGGACAAGCCATTATCGTACGTGACTTTGTTCTTTGTGTGACTGAAATGTAGGCAATAGCTGTTTCCATCCAAAAATGCGAATTAAATTTATTTGCAGAACTGGAATACCACATAAAAGATGTGCGAATAAAGCAGCGGTTCCATCCAATCAATCAAAGAGAACAAAATAGTCACTTCCTGATTACCTGGCGGCAAATATCAACAGTAAAAACAGAATTTACTGCGGTAGAAGAAGCTGCATGAATCTTTTCTTTATTTCCTAAAAGACTTTCACCTCAGAGGACAATGCCGGCACACAATGAACACGTGGTGGCGTTTGAAGCCATGAGACACGGAGAACAGACGCTCTTGACACGCTCCAGACACTCTGGAGGTCATTAATAATATAATAACATTAATACTAAAATGGTTAGGCGTTTTAGAATGACCAAAACAACATTTCAGATGTTTTACAGTGTGCTCAGCCTGCTGGTTTGTCCATTCACACACATTTTTATTATCATATGATCTCTTATAACAAACCTTTTTTAATGCACATACTGGAATTTGTTCAGTAAAAGTGCTTGCGTAGTTTAGGTTTAGTTTTAGGTTTCTTTTCTTATCGAATAAAAAGTTTATCCTACTCAGTTATGCGCATGTTTTTTATGCCTATATTTCAAAAGTTATGTGCATCATGACGTTTTCATCAACCAATTTTTTTATGCTCATAGCCTATCCAAACTGCACATAAAAATAGATGCCTGGAAACGTAAGGCTAAGCGAGAAATTCCACTTTGTCTTTAAAAAGGGGAGGATACCGACATAATCTCAGAGATTAGAGAATAAAACCTGCTCCTGACCAGGTTACGTTCACAGAGTAAGTTACCACGGTAACTGACTCTGAGTTACCTCTCTTTCAGAAACAGGCTTGACTTACCTTGCTTTCTTGAGTTTGACAAACCTGCCATTTTGAAACAGAAAACCCAGAGTTTCTCTCATTTCAGGGTTGAAATACTCTGAGTTTTCACTTAACCTCCTTTCTGAAACAGGGCCCTGATCTCATATGCTATTGTTTTAGAACAGGGGTGTCCAAACTTGGTTCTTGGAGGGCCAGTGTCCTGGAGAGTTTAGCTCCAACCCTAATCAAACACACCTGAACCAGCTAATCAAGCTCTTACTAGATACTAGAAACTTCCTGGCAGGTGTGTTGAAGCAAGTTGGAACTAAACTCAGCAGGACACCGGCAGTGTGAATGCCGGTGAATGTGAATGAGTGTGTATGGATGTTTCCCAGAGATGGGTTGCAGCTGGAAGGGCATCCGACATAAAACATGTGCTGGATAAGTTGGCGGGTTATTCTGCTGTGGCGACCCCAGATTAATAAAGGGAACTAAGCCGAAAAGAAAATGAATAAATGAATGACTTCGCAACCAAGCAGCATTAGGCATGGGTCAGTATAAGATTCTGATGGTATGATAACCTTGAATAAAAATATCATGGTTTTACTGTACTGTGATTACTGCTCTAAAATATATTCTTTTTAAATGTCTGGGTAAAAAAACAAACGTTTTTTACCCTTTAAACACAATATATTTTCTTTTGAGAAACTTTTACAATATTTTGGAGCAGTAAACATGTCAGGCTGTATAAGTCAAATGAATCATTGACTTCTGCTGTCTTCATTAGTTTCATAAACACAGATTTCTTTATGATTTAAAACAGCATCTTTGGATATCTTTTCCGCTGGAGATACTGTTGTCCTAAAAAACTCAAAACAAACCGTAAAACGACTTTTTTCAAATTGTGGTATACCTTGAAAACTGTTATCGTCCCAAGCAGCATAACACTGATTTTAGGATCTAAAAATTAATTTTTTTAAAAAAGTCTCAAGCAAAAAGATTCCAATGGCGCCGCCTGCTGGTACGTGAAGAATATGGTCAATATTCAGAGAATTTCTGATGAACTTTACACTCAAATTTGTGCGTATCATCAGGATGCTGTAATCCATTATTTAATCCATTATTGAATACTGTACAATGTTTTAGGACAATTATTTATTTTAATGTCCATTTCATTCAGCATGTTTAAAATTGGCGGCATCCACGGTTTTTGACATACTTTAAACCAGGGTTTCTGCAGGTTTCAAGTTAAATGTAAGACTTTTAAAGACCATTATGAATGAAATTTTTATAGCGCCAGTGCTCAAGGACGCTTTACAAAAACAGTAGGCGAACAAGAAAAGCAATAACCTTAAGAAGGTAGAGAAAATGGGAGACTAATATTGCAAAAATAATGACAAAAGACACGAGAACAAGTAACAATAAACTGATTCCTGTCTTTCAATGAGTGCTGATGTGCATTTAGGAGAACTAGGCAGCACACTCAGGACTGCAAGATGGATTTAATTTAGTATTCTTATTATTAAAATATATCTCAATGAGGATCAAATGACTGAGTTGGTCTTTGAGAATGAAAATCAACCTGTTTGTTCCTGCAGATCTTCCTGTTTGACTCTGAATGTTTCTTCAATCTTCACATCTTCACTCTCCTCTTTAATAAACGCCATCTTTATAACAGTGTGGAGATCAGTCGCTTCAGCAGGAGTTTTTCTCTGTGTTTGGACACTTTATCCTGTTTAAAATGAACAAAACAATAAAAATGTCCTGTTTAAATAATAACTACCTTCAACACTTGCTTCAATAGTTTCTTTAAGGAATCAGGTAAAAGTTTTCATTAAAGCACTTATTACACACATTTCTGTTGCTTTATTCAAACAATAGTCCTCATTACAGTGAGTAAAATAGTACTACGTTGTATAAATGGTTAAAATAATATTGTCAACAGCAGGTACATATTTCAGCATCAGGTGAAAAAACCTGCAACTTTAATCAATCGATTTATATCTGTGTAAAAGCTTGAAAACAAACCTTTCTCCAGTTGAATCACAGCGCGAAAGCGGCGCGGCCTTATGACGTCACACGTCACGCCAAAATAAAAGTCTTTTTTTGTTTAGCTATTTTTGCCACTACTGTTGCAGTCATGACTTATTGATAACATTTTCCTTCGTTTGTAAACTCCATTATAAATGAATCCATTATATAAATTTAAACTGTCCAATTTAGATCGTAAATATCTAGTTGTTTAGAATTAAACTGGGACCCAATCTTTGGAACCCCAAAAATGGCAACATAAGGGGATGCATCTATATTTACCTGCAACAAGACATAATTGTAAAATAATTAATCCAATAATTTTGTAACAGGGCATAAAGAACATATGACTTAAATTACACTGTGGTGCATGACATCTGTCATGTTATACCTTTTAGAATGTTGGGGTTTTCTGCCTTAAACATTTAGTCTTAGTGAATTAAAAAATGTTTCAAAATTGTCTTAAAAATGTTTAGATTCAAGGTTTTAATCGACTTCAAATACTGAATATTTGGGTATGTGAGATAGATAGCAGATATGTTGTGTAAAGTGAAAAACGAGGGAGAAATAAATCAAGTCATGACTGCAACAGTAAGGGACAAGAAAAAGCTAAACAAAAAAAAGACTTTTATTTGGCGTGGCGTGTGACATCATAAGGCTGCGCCGCTTTCGCGCTGTGATTTAACTGGATAAAAGTTTGTTTTAAAGCTTTTACATGAATATAAACCGATTGATTAGTATGCCAACCGCTAATAAAACTCATAAGAAGAACCGATTGATTAGAGTTTCAGGTTTTTCATCCCATGCTAAATTTTGTACCTGCTGTTGACAATAGGGGAGAACGGGGTAATGTGAGACATTGGGTAATGTGAGACACCCCCTGTATCTAGGCAACAGATTTTATATTTCACTCTATAACAATTTTGTTTTAAAGCCCCTTCCATTTCCCCTCTACCATGAAGAACAGGAAATCCTGGTGCTGTGGAAAGCATGTTTTTTTCACAAAAATATGTTTTTTGCATGTAAAAGTAATTTTTTTGCCGTCAACTTAATCAACAGTTGTGCCAAAGCAAATTGATTCAAGTAGACAAACTTATATCATACATGTTGATGAACTATCAACATATAAAACCATGTGATGATGCTAGCTGAAGATTAGCCTGAATTGCTAAAAAAGATCATTTTTTCTAAAATGTGGCAGTGGGGTAAAGTGAGACAAATGCTCTGGGGTAAAGTGAGACATAAGGCACAAGGTAAATTTAGTCTACCAGACTGTAGGACTTGTGAATGAGGCCATCATATCAACAGTGACACCATGCAACATCACTTCTGGATTTAGGTCCACTGGAATTTTTCCATATAACCGTGAAATTTTCCCTGATAAAGCATTTGCACTATTCATGGTGTCAGACTGGCCAAATCCTGAGCTCCAGCCTGCCACTACAGAAGATTTGGATGGTCCACCCCCTGCAGATGATCCACCTGCAGATAATTCACTCACTGATGCTAATCCTTTCATTGCACATATAGTCTACATGGATGTGCGATGTGTTTCCAGCCAACCTGGATATGTGTCTTCTCATGAAATGCTACCATTCTCATATGTCGTCCCGAAACACAATCCAAATGAAACTGTGTGACGACAGCCATCCTAACTGATACAGCTGAGAAGCAGACAATTGAAAAGGCCTATAAAAAAAAACTAAAAAAAACTAGCAGGGAAAAGCTAATAATAGCAAATAAAGGGAAAAATTGAAAAAAGAAAGCAACCCAAAAGGAAATCATAGTTAGCAGCTCTGAGAAAAGTGATGTCCCTGAATCAGTTGATAATGTGTCTGATGAAGTGAGCTCTAAGGATGAGAGTAGTGGTCCAAGAAACACAGATCTGTCTGTGGGAGACTTTGTCATAGTTAACTTTGCAACAAAAAACACAAGCATTCATTACACTGGCATGGTTAAGAAAGTTGAGGATGACGAGATACACACGTCATGATTTTGCCAATAATTCTGTGATCCTGGATTAACATCTATGTTTATCCTGGAACATCATTTTTGTTGGAAAATGTAATCCATACCTATTCCCTACCCCTAAACCCAACCAAAACTGTAAATTACTCCCAAAATCAGAGAGGAATAATAGCTGGATAACAATCATGTGAAAGTGTGTAAACCTTACCATAAGCCTAAACTGAACATAAACTGTAAACGTATCCTTTAATTCTGATTGGCTGATTGGCATGTTGTTCAAAGATCAATATATACTGTATAGATGTTAATCCAGGAACATGTGGGTGAAATTAGGTTGGTGACGAGACAAAAAGAGTGGTAGTTGTAGAGTATGACAGTAGGCTGATATTCTAATCCAGGTGGGTCTAGTCCTGTGTTCTGAGTCCCAAGCTGTTCTATCTGGTTCTGATTGTCCTTTTCTCTGACCCCCAAACACTATAGCTGGCTCTAAGGGTCCTGTGTTCTGACCCCCGGATTGTGTTCTAATCTAACTGGTTCTATCTGTCATTAGAATGTAAATTCAAATAGTTTGGATTAGATTGTTGTATTTGATTTTGTTCAGAGTTACTTTCAAGTGTTTAGAAAAACAAATGTGCTTAATTGACCAATCCCTAATCCATAAGTGACTACTCCAACATTAATTCTGAAATGTGTGGTTGTCAAGCTAGCTGTCAGGATTCAGACTCTTACTACATGCGTTGTTATGGCAGTTTTAAAATGGAAAAAGTAAGTGGATCAGTTTACCCCCGGCTGGTTCACTTTACCCCTCTGATTTCTCTGGTCTGTCTCAGTTTACCCCGTAGCTGGGGTAAAGTGAGACACAAGACAACTTTTTTTAAAACAATCATATTTTCACTTTCCTTTATCCTAAATACAGTCTGATTATTTCTATTGCTAGAAAACATTCTGAATTAATGAGAAATGTGTAAATTTTACTGATATATTATTCTAGCTCGCTTAGAGGGGAGCAAATGTAAAAAGTGTCTCACTTTACCCCACTCTCCCCTATTATTTTAACTCTTTATACAACGAAGTACTATTTTACTCACAGTAATGAGGACTATTGTTTGAATAAAGTAACAGAAATGTGTGTAATAAGTGTTTTAATGAAGGTTGATTCATTTAATAGTCATTCCATTATAAGTGTACATCACTATATAAGAAATGGAGTACTAGTTTTAATCAGCTCATTTGTGGCTATTGTTTCTTGCTCTGACTTACTCTTTTACCTGATTTCTTTGTGTTAATGACTCTCATATAAAGAAACTGTTGAAGCAAGTGTTGAAGAGAAGTTATTTTGTTTCTGTTCATTGTTTTATTTATTTTAAACTGAACATTTTTATTGTTTTGTTCATTTTAAACAGGATAAAGTGTCCAAACACAGAGAAAAACTCCTGCTGAAGCGACTGATCTCCACACTGTTATAAAGATGGCGTTTATTAAAGAGGAGAGTGAAGATGTGAAGATTGAAGAAACATTCAGAGTCAAACAGGAAGATCTGCAGGAACAAACAGGTTGATTTTCATTCTCAAAATTAAATTCTCTTAATGTCTTTAGTATTGAGGTAAAGTTGGTTTTATATTTGCACATTTGTTCAGTGACAGCTCCATACATTGTTTACCATGGTACTTTGAATATTCGGACAGAAACTACATGTAAGTATAACTTCAAAACAACATTAGCACTATTTAATTGCCTGTGAACAATGCTATACTTTAATGGTTGTTGGCTGCTAATATGATTTTACTATTTAGAATTTCTAATTAATACTTTTCTGAGATTATTATTGAGATAGACTGAATGTGCGAATATAAAACAAACTTTACCTCAATGTCTTTTGTAAGAGCTCTTGAGCACTAGTGCTATATAAAATAAACCAAAACAATAAATTAAAACAAGTTTAACTGAGCTGACGATATTTGACCTACAGTATTCTCAAAGAAGATATCTGCTATTACAGTGATGGTGTTGGCTTAGTACTTTCCATTTGCATATGTCACGTTGATCACAATTCCCTTTTTTTATCAACTTCTTTATGGGTTTAAACTTGTTTCTAGTAGTTGTTACTCGTTCTCACAGATAGTATCTGAGTTAGAATAACATCATTATTATAATAACTAATTACCAGGGCTATTGTGTTTAAAGTATGTCAAAAACCGTGGATGCCCCCAATTTTAAACATGCTGAATGAAATGGACACTAAAGTAATTAATTGTTATAAAACATTGTACAGTATTCTAAACTATATGATGATGTTGTGGGATGACGTGAGACAAAACTAAAATATTATAGTGGAACAATAGCATTTAGCATTGCACTGACTACAACTGGCCCACAAACTTGTTTAAAAATTGCTTTTGCTGCTTAAGAAATGGATTACAGCATGCTGATGATATGCAAACATTTGAGTTCAAAAATTGTAACTTCAGCGGAGATTCACGCCGCGTTAACCAATCAGGTGCTTGCTCTTGTGGGGGAGTGATTATGACGTAACGCTTGTTGTTGGTATCCCGGAGGAAAATCCTCCTCCCTACACCGGCAACAGTTCTTCAAACTGGGCTCGGCTCAGTCAGAAGCACCGCTAAATGCTTCCATCATCCAGGTTCAGTTTCTGGAGAAGTTTATGAGCTCACAGAGCTGGCTGCACCTCTGAAAGGATCTAGTGGACTCAGATACTGCTCCAAGTGAATCGGCGCTGTTTTACAGCTTTCATAAAGCACATAAACAGTTATTTTCTCAATAAAATCCATGTTCGACATTTATCAACGAAGCTACAGTCACTTGGCAGACAGAAGCCCTGCCCATGACGCGAATCCGTGTCTGTTTTGAAGTGGATTTGACGCGTGATTGAAGCGGATTTTGACGCGTGAATGAAGCGAGTAAACTCGAATGTTCACGCGTCAAGGTATACCAAGTCAAGGTTTTAAAACCGTCAATGTTTTCTGCTATACCGTCCCTCATTTTTTATTGTTTGTCTGATAATAGAAACAGTTTCGTTTTAGACATAGGCTATTGCCGACGCGCCGCAGCCATGGCTCTAATATTAGCCTATACAAAACTTTTCACTGAGCTCAGTAAAATGTTCTTTGACAAGTTATTTATAATCTGTTCAATAATTCGTTAAAGTCAAAATGAATGATAATTTAATATAGGCTAGGCAACGCAGTGGCGCAGCAGGTAGTGTTGTCGCCTCACAGCAAGAAGGTTGCTGGTTCGAGCGTCGGCTGGGTCAGTTGGCGTTTCTGTGTGGAGTTTGCATGTTCTCCCTGCGTTCGCGTGGGTTTCCTCCGAGTGCTCCGGTTTCCTCCACACAGGTGAATTGGGTGGACTAAATTGTCCGTAGTGTATGAGTGTGAATGAGTGTGTATGGATGTTTCCCAGAGATGGGTTGTGGCTGGAAGGGCATCCGCTGCGTAAAACATATGCTGGATAAGTTGGCGGTTCATTCCGCTGTGGCGACCCCGGATTAATAAACGGACTAAGCTGAAAAGAAAATGAAGAAATGAATGAATGAATAATATAGGCTATTTGATAAAAAATTATAGCTTATAAAAATAAATATAGGCCTAACATATTTTTTTATTAAATAAAATAGGCTATTTTCTATCTGTGTTTATCATACCATCGAAGTAATTTGATCGCAACACCTGTTATTCCAGAACAGAACATTTGAGCTGGTTTCAGTTTTCATTTTTTCTTCTTCTATAGTTTTATTTGTACAAATCATTTTATTTAATTTGTTTGTTAATTAAATTTTGTTATTTAGCATATTTTTATGCAACAAAGTTGCAAGTTAATTTGCTCTGAGATGTGGCTGTGTATGATAGTGCCCTCACGTGCAGCGCGCGTCAACTGCTGCTGAGAGAGAGAGCTAGAGAGAGAAAGAGAGAGAGCAATGGAAATAAATAATTTTTTGGCATGCTGATTTATGTGAAATTGCGAATACATGTCTATAATCGCCTTGCAATTAAAAAAAATATTGTATTTTTTACTTTAGGAAGGAAAGTCGATTTCAATTCATGCTAAAGACGCATGGTGCTGAAGTCCCAAAGTGCCGGTCATGTTGATGTGAACAGCTGAAGCTGTCAAATTATAGTTTATTTATTATTAATGATGATGATTAAAAATAATAATGCTATTCATTTTATTCAATAATGTAATTAAAACATGTAATATATCTACATTATTGCAAAACAAGCTAAATATAGTCTTTAAAGTCGTCATAGGTCTCAGCTCTCTGCGATATCTTGCTTATATCCTCCTTAATACATGGTTTCCTCCATTAAATCAAGTAACTTGACCACAATGAGGCAGGACAGGCTTAAAAAAATTTGCAGCACTGAAAATGTTCCCAGATTGAGAGTGATTGATGATGAGAAAACTCAGAAACATGTGAGAACGGAGATGTTCATCGCATGTCTGACCGTGACGAGCGATTTTTAAAATGAAAGCATACTTGTGCCAGTCTGTCAAGATTGCTTAAAACACTTTAATATTTTAGAGAAAATAGTTAAAGTTTGCATCACCAATGATTGATCTCATCCACGCGTGACCCACCCATACTTAAATATCATGCGACCTATTTTTTGATTACCTGACCCGCAAATTAACGGCAGCATATGTGGATATAACCGAGATCCCCGCATTAGGGTTTTATGCATCGCCCAATATGCAGTGTCAAGAGAGTGACTCCAAAAGGTCATGTAAACTGCACACACTTGATTATGTAATGTGAAAAGTCGTGAATAAGTCTCTCACAGCGCAAAGCATATCTTATCCTTTAAATGTCCATGCTTAATCGGTCATCGATAAGGTCTGTCGATTAAAGGCTAATCGACAATTAATCTATGATGGAGTAATCGTTAACATCCCTACTTCATGCTAAAGTTAACTCCTTTTTTTTAAAGACCTGATGGTGCTGAAAGAAGAGACGAATCAATGGAAAGAAATGGAAGAGAAACACCAAGACATAACGACTGATGAAAAACCTACACTGACTAAAAAGACTTCATCACGTGGAAGACCTCGGAAATCCAAATCTAGGTGTAATTTCACTTGTCATCAATGTGGAAACCGTTTCAGTCGAAAACACAGCCTTAAAGTCCACATGAGAATTCACACTGGAGAGAGGCCGTACACATGCCAGCAGTGTGGAAAAAGCTTTTATTATAAAGGAAACTTAGCGGTGCACATCAGAATTCACACTGGAGGGAGAATTTTTACTTGCACACAGTGTGGGAAAAGTTTTCCTCAAAAACAAAGCCTTGACATCCACATGAGGATTCACACTGAAGAGAAACCTTACAAATGCACAGAGTGTGGTAAAAGTTTCACACGTATGAGCATACTCAATTACCACATGAGAACTCACACCGGAGAGAAGCCGTTTCCATGTGCTCAGTGTGGAAAGAGCTTCACAACTAAAGCTAGCCTCATGAACCACATGAATGGTCACACTGGAACCATAGTGTTCACATGTGATCAGTGTGGAAAGAGTCTCACACGCAAAGACACCATTAAGCGACACATGAAGATTCACTCAGGTGAGGATTGTTTTAGATGCAGTGAGTGTGGAAAGAGCTATAAATGTAAAAGAAGCCTCAGCACCCACATGAAGCTTCACAATGGAGAGAAAAATTGAGGCCTTGTCCACATAAAGGGCAGCTTTTTCATGTAGTTTGGCTGTTCATTCATGTGAAGATTATTTCTAAACTACTTTCGAGAGGATCACTTGCTTATGATTGTCCATGGCTGATCCTCCATTAGCCAACACATGATTCACCAATCAGACAATTCCTGACTCACTATAAATAATCAGAGGCTGTTTCTCAATATGCGTTTTTCAGCGATCTTGTGTCCCCTCCTACCCCTACTCCCCTTCCTTTCTAGATTGGGCAACACGGCGGCACAGTGGTTAGCACTGTTGCCTCACAACAAGAATGTCACTGGTTGAAGAACCCACTGAACCAGTTGACATTTGTGTGGAGTTTACTCATTCTCCCCATGCCTGTGTGGGGTTCTCCAGTTTCCTCCCACAGTCCAAAAACATGCGACCTAGGTAAACTGAACATTCTAAATTGGCACTATAGTCGAGCTCTTGGTAAACCATATATCCCTTCAGCCATCCCATGTCATTAGAACAGAAACAAGTCGGGGGAATTTAACCCTCGCCCTGCTTACGGGTGGGAGCCCAGGATCTTATGCGGATCTTATGAGCTTAGGGCTCTCTCCTAGGACACTATGCCAAACAAGTGTGGACACTTGAATACATATCAAGTTACTGAAAATGAAACCCTTTGAACACCTGAAGATTTTACTCAATAACTGAAGAGGGGTGAATTTGGAGGGGTGTATTTTGACAACTGTTTTGTAGTGTAGATCAGGGGTCACAGCCCAATACCAGGTTGTGAGAGTTGCTACTGGGCTGCAAGAACGCAAAATAACTCTATATGTTGATAGATGTGGCAACGCAGTGGCGCAGTAGGTAGTGCTGTTGCCTCACAGCAAGAACGTCGCTGGGTCGCAGGTTCGAACCTCGGCTGGGTCAGTTGGCGTTTCTGTGTGGAGTTTGCATGTTCTCCCTGCGTTCGTGTGGGTTTCCTCTGGGTGCTCCGGTTTCCCCTACAGTCCAAAGACATGCAGTACAGGTGAATTGGGTAAGCTAAATTGTCCATAGTGTATGAGTGTGAATGTGTGTGTGGAAGTTACCAAAGATGGGTTGCGGCTGGAAGGGCATCCGCTGCGTAAAATCGTGCTGGATAAGTTGGCGTATCATTCCGCTGTGGCGACCCCGCAAGGGACAAAGCCGACAAGAAAATGAATGAATGAATGTTGATAGATCGTATGGCTTGTTTCAAATGCATCTGAAAAGGTGTGAACCAAATGGCCTACAGGAACTCAAGAGTTGTGATCCAAACCAAAGCAGTTGGGTAATCTCCAGGGGGTTACATCCTTTGTTATAAAGTAGTGTCTCACAGACAGTACTTTAGGTTAAGTTACTTGAAGACATTTGAGTTAACATCACTGCTGAGGAACTGCACTATTCATTGTCTTCAATAAAGTCATCTCCCCGTAAGAACTTTGGTCAGCTTACTTATTTGATGTATTAGAGTCATCTATTCAGTGGTGAGACATCCAAGAATAGTTAAGCCAAAAACAGCAAAATCTAACAATGCGTTTCAACTTTATTATCAACTGATAACCATAATTGTGCACATTGCACACTTGCAAATAGTTTATTAGTTTACCAATCAAACGCTCGGCACTGAAAAGAGAATTAGAAAGATTAGGGAGGAGAAAATGTTTGGGGAGATGCAGGGAACACTGTCTTACATCCTTAGATTATGTTTTTTTACTCGCGTGAACAAACACAGATTTGCCTCCAGTTTTGGGCTTTTGTCTGCAGTTTTACAAAACTTGTTGGCGAATGAAAGTCCGGCTAAACTCGTGCGGTGTGAACTCGCCATAAGGTAATGACAGTGAGCGAACAATGCAGACTCCCTAAAGCCCTGTTCAGACTACACAATGCCATTTTCCAGTTACGACAGATCAGATTTGTGTCAGATTATAACTTAATCAAATCTTGATGTGTTGTGGATAACAAATGAAGACTTTGGCTTCAGAACACTACACATTTATTTTGATTGACTATCTTGAGAAAAGAAACAAGTTTTCTTTATAAAGACAATTAAACTTTCTGTAGACAACTGGTTGCCTTTAAAGATACGTTCATGTGAAAACTCCCACATTACTACAAATATATCGGTGTATGGGAAACCAAGTGTCACTATTGTGAATGAGAACATGAGTGATTTGTTAGCTTACATGCTAATTCCAACGCTATCTCATGGCCAATTCGTAACTTTTTGATTAGTGGCTAATTCGTATAAATTCGTACGATCTAATTCGTACAAATTAGTACGATTTGCCCATCACCCAATGACGGTTGGGGTTGGGTGCCACGCCTCCTTTTTAAAATCGTACATTTTCGTACGACTGAACTCGTACGAATTGGTACGAATTAGCCACTAAACTGACAAAACGTAAAATACTTACGTTTCCTCGTGAGATCAGGCAGGCTAATTCCAGTACTCAGCAGACTACCGAAGCACTTCAGCTATCTGTTCATTATATGCCAGGTAATGCTGTGTACAATTTTCTTTAGTTACACCAAATTTAACTTGGTTATAGTAAAAAGGGTTTACATGGATATTGACATGAGACATTCTGTCATGTACATGAGCCCAAAATAACTGAGTATATGCAATTGTAGAAAATCTGCTCAGTGGTTTCAATATCATATTCACAACATTGTCAAGAGTTATCCTCAGTATCAAATATTAATCTCAGTAATTCTTTTGATGGATACACATCATTAATCATTTTAAACTGAAGCTCTTTCATTTTGAGGAGAACTGGATAAGAAATGTAACTTGTTCTTATTTTTTCTAATTCCTGTGAATTAAAATCTTTAAAATTAAAATGAGGTCTGAGCTGATTAGGATGAAGTCTTTGAATAAGAATATTCCTTAAAAACCTATTATTACATTTTGTGTCTCTAAAACATAAAGTGGCCTAAAACAGAGATAGCAGACAAAACATTACAGAATAGTGTGGAAGAATACCTCTGATCAATACTATGATGTTTTTAGGAATAACATTAATCATTGTGTAAAACTCTTTAGGGGGACAAGCAAAACCATGTTTGAAGAATGGGTTGACTAATTTTAATACAGCAACATTATTGTCATTTCAAGTGAAAAAAGTCAAATGCGATTATAATTATTTGAACAAGTTTCCATTTAATTTTGATGAAGTGACAAGGAATCTGGACCAGCACCAAAGCCACTCCTTCCACCTGCTCCATCAATAGAATCTCCACCTGTTACCTCAGATGCCAGTTTTACTACAGTCCCCACTTTGATTTGGCCACAACCAGCACCAGCAGTACCAAGAGCACCACTGGGAACATGTACAGTGATGCTGAAGCCAACCCCAAGTTACTTAACACAGTGATCTGTTTTAGCTCTGTGTCTAAAAAAAAAATAAATAAAAAAAAAATAACTCCAGTAACTGTCAGAAACAGGTGGGTTCAACAAAGATTTCCACCTACGTGAAAAAAAAAAAAAAAAAAAACAGTATAGTGAAGCATTCATTAACACCCCCAGTAAAAAGTTTGGAATATTTTATAATAAGCTTATTCTGCTCACTAAAATATTATTGCAATATTAAATAACTGTTATTTTATCAAAGTTGTTAAAAATGTTATTTATTCTTGTTTAAACCTGAATTTTACGCATGATTAGTCTTCAGTTTCACACAAGCCTTCAAATATTTCATTATCATGATTATGAAGGACCAGGAGTGATAGTTAGAGAAAAAAACAACAAAAATTTAAATGATCAATTTAATAATTGAAGCATAAAAATGTGTATTAATAAATAAATCACAATTTAAATGAAAAAAAAAATGGACAAATAAATAGAAATATTTAAATTGTGTTTTTAAATGTCATTTAATTAAGCAATAAAACAATGCATTACAAATACATTTTAAATGTATAAATAAACAGACACTTTTATTACTGTTTATTTAATTCATGTTTTAAAGGCTGATTAATCAAACAGTAAAAAGTGTATTAATAAATCATAAAAAACACATTTTAAACAGCTTATTGAATAAGCATTTGGCAAATGCTCTACTCTCTATTTGGCGCTTGGTTTTCTTTTTCTTTTGCCACATGCTCTTCTCGAATTGAAATTAAATCACGTTAAAAAATGACTCTGCTATAATGAGCTATAGTTTTCTCTCTGTCCAATGACAGCGTGTGCTTCATTTACAAGTGAAGCTGCGGTCACACTAGAGTATGAGCTTGCGAAATTCTGTCGTACGGCGCTGTGAAAGGGGGCGGGATTAAACAAGATGATTAGACATTAAAAAAGCGAGCGATTGCTCCATGTTTTAAATTTCTGTTCAGAGAGGTCATGTTTTGATCCTGGATTGGTCTCACGCAGTCGAGTGATGCGTTTTCGCAGGTCAGAGTTCACCAAGCTTGAACTTTGCACCGCAGCAAAATGCGAAACTCGACGCATGACCCTGCGTTTCCGGTCTGACACATTCTCGTGCGTATGAATGGAAGTCTATGGGGAGAAAAGTCCAGTGTGACCGCGGCTTGAGAGAGGGTTTAGCGCAACTTGAGACAAAAGTTGATTGGTTGCTCCCATGTGTGGACTGTCCAATGGCTATTTAGAAAGTTATTTTGACTGTTTTAATAATCAACATTAAATATACAATTAAATGAACAATACATTTCATACATTAAATAAACATTTTATTGTCTCTAAAGTTGTCTAATTATTTATACGTTCATTTAAATCCAATGTTTTATTGCTTTATTAAATGACATTTAAATATGTCTCTTTATTTCTTCATTTAAATTGTGATTTATTTCTATACATTTTTATGCTTCAATTATTAATCTGATCATTTGATTCTTTGTTTTATTTCTAACTGGCATTTCTGGTCCTCCATACCTGAAAAAGAATATAATAATGTTGTTGTTGAATCATGTGACACTGAAAACTGGAAAAATGATGAGGAATCAGGAATCTTTCAATTACAGGAATAAATACAATTCAAAACCACATTTAATTAAACAAAATTTAAAATTGTAATATAATTTCAAATTTGTTTTTCTTCAAATAAATGCAGCTTTGGTGAGCAGAATTATCATATTTTAAAAACATTACCAAATCTTACTGTTTCTATTCCAGACTTTTGACTGATAGTGTATACAGTAAAACACACTAATATATAATAATGCAGCATGGTTCAACAACAATATATTTACCTGTCTGTGCAATAAAGTATATGTTTAAATAAACAAATGCAATTTTCCAAAATGTCACATCTAAGACGCTATTTGATGTGAGTAAACTGAATTTTAAGCATGATTGATCTTTAGTGTTGTGCAATCTTTCAGTTATTCTACTGTTATGATCTGCACAAGAAGAAACTATTATTATGATTATTTTTATTATTGTTGTCAGACATACAAAGCATTTAAATGTGTCATAAAAATATATATTTTATGTATCACTATAAATTGTTTAAGAGTGAAAGTAAATGCATTTATAATGTAAAAACCTAATATTTTGACTTACATTTTTATTTTGGTTTGCATCATGATGTGCCCTGTATCATCTCTGCTTTTCTGCAGCAGACAAGGTTGCCATTTCCTGACAAAATCATGCACATGGGTTAAACTGATCTTCTTTGATTGTTTCAAATAAGTTAATAATAATAAATAGCAATACCGTGGATGCAGTGCAATGTTTAAGCAGAGCAGTAACAGGGTGGACAGTATCAGGAGGGACATTTTTGCAAAACTCAGGCATTACTCATATAGTGAACAATAGGCTAGCACATGATGACCTGAGGAAGGTTTAAATCAGGTTTATTTACTGTATTTCTCAAATCTACAGCAAAAATATTGTTTCCCTTATAAATATTCGTAACAGGGTAGACGTGTTATGCTTTACCGCAATAGAAAACTCCTCTGAAATGCAGAAAATAAAAGAAGATAAAAGTGTGAGACTAACTCTGCTCCTTGTAGATCATTTCTCTCCATAACTGTGAGAATTCCTGAGAATCATGTGACTAGAGGAGCAATCGGGGCGTTTTATAATGAATTATAGATATGTCAATACAAGATCAGTGAAAAGTCTAGAAGTTATTAGATTTATAGAAGTTATATTAGTAATTGAACATGAGCATTCATGACTTGAGATATGACAATTCAGCTACTGGTGCTGAAATCAGAGTCATTATTTTAAATTTCATTTCATTTAGAGTACGTATCATTGTGTTCTGTGGTGGGAATGGGATAATCCTATCAGACAAGCTTTAAGGGATTTCTTTTATTGCATTTTTAAATATTCTGTACCATATTATGCCTCAGGGACTCAAATGGCACCGAATAGTAGGAATGACCCAGTTGGGTTTAGGCATTGGGTAGGATTAGGAATGTAGAATGAGATCATAATTTATAAGTGCTAATAAACTGTTGATATCTTAAGAATTGGCAGATAATAAGCCAGTATTTAATAGTGTGAATTGTTATTTAAACTAAAGTGTCAAATGAAAAATGACAAATGAATTGAGAAGGAGCCGTAATGGAGACTATTTGAGTTCATCTTTCCGATAGATGTTCTGCTGCATTTTCCAGTGTTTTATCACTAATAAAGAGCGGGACATTGAGCTGCTGTCATGTGTCTTTAAAGTTGAGTTTTCATCTGTGTTTTCTGCTAAAAGAAATGCTGAGAAACATGAAGAAACCGGTTGAAGAATGCACAGCACTTACAAAACAGGTTTATTTGGAGGACTGCTTTCTTCCACTGAATACTTGATTCTGAAGCAGTGAAAATGCACACTTATGAAGACACATCACTGCTGGACACAAACATCGCAGTATATATAAAGTATATTCACTGAAATCAGCTGGAGAAAGTCTTTTATTTATTCCAGCTTAATATGAGCTGCTGTGAATGATATCAGTATCATCAGTGAGGGTTTGATGCACTATTATTCATCAAACATAATCAATCCTGTCTGATTCCACAACCTCTGAGCTGTAAATATTGCAGTGTGTTTACATGATCTCCAGATTTGTGTTTGTCTTATATGTCATTATCTCTGCTTCTACAGGCACATGATAACCCTTACTGTACTCTGTAATGTTAATGTTATGGTCTACAGTATCAAATACTGTAGACCATAAGAACAGTTCATTTGAACTCATTCAGACTCTGCATTCAGCAGCGAGTGGTTTGTGTTCATCAAAACATCGTCTGACAGGGTGAGCATTCAGCAGAAAGTCTGACTTTCCTTCAGCATTTGAAGAGTTTCCAAGAGTTTATCTATTATTAAAGTCAGATTCCCATCTGTAATGTGTTTTATTCATTTAATAGAACAAAGAGATGTTCACTGTGATTAAATAAAGTTTGCAGATCAGTTCCAGATAGAAATTCTCTTCAGTTATAACCAGGGCCAGACGGAATCTGCGGACGTTTTTTGCTATTTCTGCGGAGAATTTTGGTAAAAATCTGCAGATTTCTGCGGAATTATTTTGGGAGTATCATAACTAAAACCTTAATATGTTAAATAAAAAATAATATCTTTTTAACTTGTATTTAATGTTTAAAATGCAAATCCAATTAGATTAACTGTAAATAGTTAACTTTAAGTAAATAAACAGAATTAATAATGGCCAAAAAATCTGCGGAAATCTGCGGAAAATCTGCAAAAAATCTGCGGAATTCTGCGCGCGCAGATTCCGTGTGGGCCTAGTTATAACCCAGATCCCAGCAGTGGTTAATCTGATTGTCTGTCAGATCAAGCTGTGGGTGACCAACAGTGGCACTGTGAGCTGTTGGAGGACAGGGAGTCTTCAGATTCTGTCTGTCAGTCTGCTGCAGATTTACACTGACATTAGGATTTAATGACTGCAGAAATGTTTTGTGTTAAACAAAATGAGTCTTTCATTCTTGTTTGAATAAATGGGCTGCTTCTCAATATCTTTCCTTGTTTTCAGCTCCTCCTCAGCCAAACACAAATGCACATGAATGTGAATATTAAGCATGAAGGTAATTCAGGAGATGAAGCGAGGATGGACTAATAAAAGCTGAGCAGCAGGTAAATGTGTTGGATCTAAACTGAATTGAGTTTGACAACCCTGGCGTAGATCATCTTGTATGTGTTTTAGGAAATTCACCAATGCTCAAAAGTGCAATAGAAAAGTACAGGACAGGACATCTGAGGAGGAGGCGCTGGTGTCAGCTTTACAGGATTCTGGAGTTTACCCTGGAGGCAGTAGTCATGTGATCACTGTTAATGCAGACCATAATCCTCTTGCTTTTCTGGATGAGGAAATTTGAATCAGCATCTGATGACGATGAAGAACAGATCTTGAAGATCCAGTAAAGGTTTTGAACATGGCGCAGCTTTCGAGAGATTATTGTGCTCTAGAGTAAGCAGATGAAAATGTGAGTATTTGGTATTACATTGCATGGCTGTTTGTTATATATTATTGGCTGCTACATCTCTCTCTCTCGCTCACTCTCTCTCTCTCTCTCTCTCTCTCTCTCTCTTCTTATTGTAGCCTTTTAGAACAGCTTACTCGTTGTTGTGCTACTTTTACTACACACCATCATGAACAATATAAATTTAAATATGAATTAACAATATAAATAACACAACTTAACTGGGGCTAACATTCACTCGTAGCTTGTGTTACTGAGATTATAACAAGTACAATACATACCACATTTGGAAAAGTGACCTGTTATATTACTGTAGTACAGAAGAAGACTGCTATATTACAGTAATTGCTTTACTTTGTACTCGCAACACTGCTATTAACAGCTGAGCAAAAGCCTCCATTTCTATCTTATATACTTATCTACTTGTGTGTCTGTGTTTTTCATCTGCTTATTTCCTCATGTCCCAAACATGTTGTGACGTGTTTTTCAGAAATGCAAGAATTTTCAGATCTGTTGTTCAACTCAACAGTTCAGCAGAGGAACAGAAAGATCTGCAGGCATTATTTAAGGTGAGAGTTTGCTCTTTACTTTATATCATCTATAAGTGTTGTCTTATAATCCGTCGATCATCTATTTGTGTTTCTGAGACTTTCCTGCTGAGCTGAAGTCAATTTGATGATTTCATTTCCACCTCTTGATATTGTGATCAAACAGACGATCAAGTGTGTTTCTGGACTAAATCTCAGAAAGCTGCTCATTCTGATACTGAAATCTATACTGCTGTGAACAGATACTCACTCGACAGCTTTATTCTGATGTAATACTGTGTCTACATGATTCATTACAGACTCTGTCAGTAAAATGAGCAGCTTTTCTACTTCAGACAGGAACGGTCATTTATTAAGCTCACAGCAAGTGTTGAACAGACTTACAGAAGCTCTTTAGTGCAGAAAACTCAAACTGCAATAACAGTAGGCTATTTATGAATGCATGAATGAATTTAGTTTGTTTTATGGGTGTAAATTTGTGGAAAAGAAGAGCTGAGTAGCTTTATATGACAATAGTGATCTACAGTACAGTGGATTCACACAATCTTATTTGTAGATACATGAGCTGAAAACCCTGAAGAGTTTCAGTAGTCAGGCCGGTTTCATTTGTTTTCCTGAAGTGTTTCTGGTTTAACTGATTCTGATGATAAACAACCTTCTGCTGTGGCTACAACTGTCACCTGTTTTACATTATTTATACAGTTTTATTTTTCTAAATTCTATTAAAGCTGTACATTTCAGAGATCATGACATTTCTCAAAACAAAAACAGAAAACAAACTAAGAACTTCACCTCTAAAATAAGGAAAATAATTTTCAAAAGTACATTCATTCATTTATTTTATTTTCGGCTTAGTCCCTTTATTAAGGGACCGCCAACTTATCCCGCATACGTTTTATGCAGCGGATACCCTTCTAGCTGCAACCCAGTACTGGAAAACACCCATACACTCTTACATTCACACTTCCACACTTCGACCAATTTAGCTTACTCAATTACCCTATAGCGCATGTGTTTGGAAACCGGAGCACCCACCAACACGGAGAGAACATGCAAACTCTCAGAGAAACGCCAACTGACCCAGCCGGGGCTCAAACCAGCAACCTTCTTGCTGTAAGGCAATCGTGCTACCCACTGCGCCACCATGCCGCCCCCTTCAAAAGTACAATAAAATGAAAATAAATACAAATGGTTTTCCCAATCGTTGGAGGTCAAAATTATACAGCCATTGTTGGATTATGAGTAGGGCCAGACAGAATATGCGGGCATTTTTTGCTATTTCTGTGCAGAATTGTGTTAAAAATCTGCAGATTTATGCGGAATGATTTTGGGAGTATCATAACTAAAGCCTTAATATATGAAATGAAAAGTAACATCTATATAACTTTTATTTAATGTTTACAATGCAAATCCAATTAGATCCACTTACTTGGTAAACAAAGCAAGTCTCTCATATAATATCTGTACTAAAATACAGAAAATATTACTGTACAAACTGTATTGTTAATAAATCATATGAATATTTTCATATTAGTCAATATTATTAGTGAAATTACTTTAAAAGCTGAATAAATATAAATTTTCACACATTTACACATGTAAATAAACAGAATCAATGATGGGCTGAAAATCTGTGAAATTCTGCGAACTTCAGCATAGATTCCGTGTGGGCCTAATTATGAGCCAAGGGTTCAGATTGACTTTATTGAACATCTCAAAGTGTTCATGATTGCATGATTGTGCTGTGTTAGGTCATGAAAGATCACCCCAGGATTCCTGACTGAATGGTATAACCAGAGTAATGTGTTACAAAATAATGTATTACAGTAACGTATTAATTTCCCAGAGATGGGTTGCGGCTGGAAGAGCATCCGCTGCATAAAAACCTGCTGGATAAGTTGGCGGTTCATTCCGCTGTGGCGACCCCAGATTAAGAAAGGGACTAAGCCGAAAGGAAAATGAATGAATGACTGAGTAACGTATTACATTTTCCTGTAACGCAGTAGTGTAAGGCATTACTATTACATTTTCAGTAATATTTTACTCGGTACATGTTCAGTAACGCGTGCGTTACAACAAACTTTTCGTCCGCAAGACATTAAAAAATAAAAAATACAGCCGTTCTATTTCCTGTTGGTGGTCAGTGAACATACGTGTGTGTTGTCATTAATCTCCCTCTGGCTATTGGAACTTTTTACTTTGAACACAAAATGATTTCAGCCTCTGAGCTCGAGGTCTGGGGCTATTGGCTCAGCCCGGTTCGCAGTAATGTTAAGCTCTAACGCACAGCGGAAAAGCGGCAAATAGATGAAAATGACAGAAGACAATACATTCGCGAGATGGATGTAAGTGCATATGCCGTTATTTCAGTGACAAATGTCGTAAGCTCAGTATTACAAGTCGAGAGCGCTTTCATGTAAGACGAGCGAGCGAACGAGCCGGTGTTACCTCTGTCCGTGGACAAAACAGTCTTTCCAAATTAAACCAGTCTTTAGAGCAAGCCAAAAAGATACCATCAGTCCTTAGTGAACCACATGAAACATCGGTTTCAGCAAAACAGTTCATCAAGGGTTGGCCATGGAATCAAATGGAAAGTGGACGAAAGAACGTCTGTAGATATGAAGATGGATTGTCCCTTTTTGTCTAAGTCCTGCTTTGAGGTCTTAAAGTGCATCATACAAAAACCCTCTGCATATAAACAAACATACAATCAACACCTTACTAACACCTTACAAAACATATATACAAAACCAAAATATATACAAATAACATACTACTTACATTTGAGTATAAGAACAAAATGTTGCTCAAATTAGGGCACAAACAAAGGACAGCAAAGTGAATAAGCCATTCCATGTGCTGAGCACAATACTTCCTGTCTACTGCTTTGGATGGCTGACGTGAAACTGACGTTTCGACACAGTGTCAAGATACCGAAGCGCAAGTGTTTCGAAACACTGCACCGAAGCATGATCCAAAACACCCAGGTCACGTGACTAAAGTGTTTCGAAACACCTGGTCACGTGACTAAACCGATTCAAAGCATCGATCAGTTCAGAAGCGTTTCGAGACCTGGCGAATCTGCATTTGACTGACAGGGTAAAAAATCACTTCTGTCTCATGTGGCCTAGTGGACCGTGCGTCTACACGTTGTTATTGTGCTGGAAATGACTTTTGGGTTTGAATGCCGACTTGTACAAATACTCCAAAATCATGATTTTATGTATTTTAATAATGTTACTGTTTTATGGTGTAGTCTAGATAGGAGACAGCTGCTGAAACGCCATCAATTTAGCATCATTTCTGTAACACTGTAAAACAATAATTAATATTTATACAGTACTGTGATGGTTGGGTTTAGGTTTTGGGTAGACATTAATAAAATATCCAGTAAATGGGAAATTTAATGAATAATCTAAACAATTCTTGTTAACTTCTGGCCACAACCGTGTCTGATCTAGCAACAACCCTGTTTTATGACCAAAACAAGACATATTTATTCACAAAGTGTTTATTCGGATGTCAGACCAATGTTGAAACAAAACGATACAAGAACAGAGCAATTCAAACTGATATTGAAGCATTTCAAAATAACTATCAGCCTGGATTTGAACCCACTAATCCCACATGGTAGTCAGGAACCCTAACCACTCCACTAGATCACTTGAAGGTTAAAACCTACAAAGTGTAGGCAACTGTTCTACAACTGTTCTTTGCTGAAGCTGTTCCAGTGCAATACATAAAAAAACGACCACTAGGTTTCACCGTAGAGTAGGATTTTGAAACGTTTGAAAGCTTCGACACATTTGCTTCGACTGTTTCAGAGTTTTATGAAGCCTCGCTTTGCCCACCTCTATCTACTGCTTCTTCTCTACCTCCTTTTAAGCAGGTTTAAAACTCAATAAATAATGCCCCCTAATGGTTGAGCTAGCTACTACAGGTAGAAACTTATTTTAATAGTGACAGGAAAAACTGTTACAGTTTTACTACAGTAAAGTGTGGTGAATTGTAGTATAATGTACCCTATATTGTAAAAAAACACAGCACTGGGTAATTTGTTTATATTACACTTGTTGTGTTACTATAGCAACTATAGTATTACCACAACAGATTAATTAAAGTACTTTACTATAGTACCGTTCAAAACACTGCACATCAAATCAAATCAAAATCACTTTTATTGTCACATCATCAGCAGCACGTGTGCTATGATGAGTGAAAAGCTTAGGTGCTGGCTCCAGACAGTGCAAAATACAGACAGTGCAATTACAACGACAGTGCGAAATACAGACAGTGCAAATACAACGACAGTGGAAAATACAGACAGTACAAAATACAGATAGTGTAAATACAACGACAGTGCGAAATACAGACAGTGCAAAATACAACAACATACAATTGCAGTATTGTTGCCAATGCCAATGCCAATATGTGTGTTCAGGGGCCGTGGAACAGCTTCTCCTCAAAATGAAGAGGATAACAGGGAAAATGTCCTCCACAATCTCATCAACAATGTGGAAGACAACAGAGACTAGTTCACTTTATTTTAGTTGCCATGATAAAATGAGATTGATAGTGAGATTTATTTGAAGAGTACAGTAGGCTAAATATCAAGTTTTTCCCTATTTTCTGTAACAGTTACATTTCTGCTTGCGATCGTTATATTTTTGTTTAAATGTTTGTTTTTTATTTGATTAGTATGGTGCACCTTTTAGATGTTTAATAAATGTTTTTAAAATAAAATGTATTCTTTACATCTATTGTCTATTCTCTGTCTTTAAGTGTTTGAAACTGGAAATATCTCATCACAACATACAGCCAAAAATGTTATGGTTTATTAGATTAAAAATTATAAGTCTATTTTAGCATTTTGGTTATTGGTAATAAATAGTGCACTAATATAAATCATATCAAAAAAGAAAGAAAGAGGGAACACAAGACACAAATTGTGAGTCTGCATATAATCTCACTGAGCGAGCAGTGTACTGAGAGCGCGCAAGAAAATTTGTGTGTGAGCAGCGCATATTTGAGAGAACGTGAGAAAGTGAAACGTTGGTGAAAGTAACTGAAAAAGTAATATAAGAGTAATGTAACATATTACAATTCTGAGACAGTAATATTGTAATGTAAGGGATTACTTTTAAATAACAGTGTAAGAATGGGTTTTAACCACAGCAGTTCAAACTGTAGTTCTACCGAGCGACTAAAAAGTTATCAGTATGATGGTGAAAACTGTACATTTCTAGTCAAACCATCCTTCTGCAATCTTATACCAAAAACGGAAATAAGGGCAGTAATAATAGCTAAAAATGTGGAAGAGCGTTGCTATTATGTGATTGTATTGTATTGCAATATGGAGCAGTTAAGTGTTGATGTTAAATCAAAAGTAATTCACAAATACTTGAAAATTAGCTGATTTGATGACAATAATTTTCTGTGGTTACAACTGAATTAGTAACAAATAACTGTATAAAATGATAAAACATGAAGTAATAAAAACATATAATATAGATTGTGCCCAGCTTAAATGTTAATTTAAAGTTACCTAAGAAAGAGAGAGACAGGGGGAGGGACAGAGAGACAAAGAGAGCAGGCCCTGAAGATAGCCTGATTGCAGTAGACTCAGAGAAGATAGACTCCAGAGGAGGAGAGGGGCAGAACAGGAAAGCGCAGAGCAAGAACAGAGACAGAGCAAAGTTTACCTGCTATTTTGTATCTTCTTGACCATGTGACCAAAGCCCAAATGCTGAGACATTCAAACTGACCAATCAACATGTTACCACATCGTAAAACCCACAAAGTCCACATAGCACGCCCTGATCTTATCAGTATCTGACTTTGGAGTCAGTATGGACCTTCTTTGGTGAAAGACATGTTTTGCCATATAAACAAATGCATATGATAATTTAGACTCTTACACCTATAACTTGCCCTGAACTGGGCCAGCTATGGCCCAATGTTTGCCCATTGTCTGGAAGCCAGATTTGGTGTGTCATAACTGCAGTGAAATTGATAAACCCATGAGGCATTGCGCATTATATATTATAATATACACATTAATAATGATAATGGTTAGTAATGGTTAAAAATAATATAATTTGTAAAATAATAGTTTAGTTAATAAAATATATGTAATGTAGGTTAAATTCAGTTATTTTACAACATACAAAAAACAATAGGTTAATAAATTTGAATCGTTTCCTGGATTAAAATGAAGGCATTAGAAAATGCAAACAGGAAGATGGAAATGATTTTGTGCACCAAAATATTTCTTAACTTAAAAACTAATTTAAATGTATTTTAAAAGTGGGTCAAGATAGGCCAAACTTACATGGCCCACATATCAATGTTTAACATCTGGCCCAAATACTACATTTGACATATGGCCCTTGTCTTACATGCTGCCTTAAAGATGGTACCACCTCTGCCAAACCTAGGCAATGTTTGGCCCACATGCTGTAAGCCAGTGCCGGATGAATGCCTGCTTTATAACAAATCTGGGCAAGAATTCTTACTATATGGGTACATTCTTGATCTTCTGCAATGATCATCCAGTTCTTTTCCCATGTCTGCATTAAACAGCATAAACTGAGATCTAGTTGGCCATGTGTGTCACAATAAAAATAACATTTGATTCAGAGGATGTACAACTACATCCCAAGAGCTTTTAAATTATATTAGTCATCAGTTTTTTTCAGTGCACTTTTTTTTTTTTTGGCAATAATTTTACAACACCGTCAGAAATAAATATACTAGTAAGTATAACTGTTCCTTTAAATTCACAATGGGCCCTTATTTTGTACCCTGTATGAATTATAAGATCTAAATTAGAGGTACAGAAAGGTACCTTTCAGGGTACCACCACAGTGATGGGCATTTGTGCTCAAGCATGTAGTGTGCCAGGGTCTTTTAACAGTGGACAAATGTGTGTGAAACTCCACCGGTCTCATCTGTCATCTGAAGACTTTTCAAAAACTGGTTTAATTAGTTTTCTAAAATGGTTGTGTTTAACCAGTTGAACATCTAAATAAACACTCCTCCATGATGATACAGGAAGAAAAGTTGAGTAGACAAACATCTACATTATTCCTGGTTAGTAAGAGCCACTTAAAATAGTGACAATCAGTTTTCAAAATGTAGCTTTCTGAAATGTTAAGTTTCTATTCACAGGTTAACTTCATTATTCAAATAATAAATAAATGCTTAGGCCCATATGTTAATTGTGAAGCTAATTCAGATGTTGTTGCTCTTGTCCTGTAGCTGTGAATGGGTGAAGCACCATGGCAAATGTTAAACAGCTGCTCGAGATCTCACTGGATGAACTGTTAGAAGCTGAACTAAAGAGGTTTCAGTGGCACTTAGTGAATGACCATGGAGATATTTCAAGAGCTGAAATGGAGAATGCAGACAGGTTGAAGACAGTGGATAAGTTGGTGTCATGTTTTGGATCAGAAAGAGCTGTGAAGAACACAGTGGACATCCTCAGGAAAATAAAGCAGAATGAATTGGCTGATCAGCTGGAGAATGCACAGAAGCAAGGTATTGTTTATTTTCCTGTCAAACTTTACAAATGTGATCATTTGACTCACGTTTTTATCAGTTCAAATCTTTCATGTTAAAACCCATGTCCTATCAATGGTTTTTGAGTCAGATGTACTGACATAACATGTACTGCACAGCTATTTAACCAGATGAGCAGTCTTTAATTCAGCATTGCTATGGACAACAGTGATTGTCAATCATAATGCTAATGCATGTAAATGGGTGCCTGAATTTCAAATTATCAACACTTGTGGGCTTCAGGAAGCTGCATGTCTGCTTTTGCTGAATGTGAATATATTGCTGTCTTCATTCCTCTGAATTTGTTTATATGTGCAATTGTTCTTTTTTCATAACAGGAAGCAGAGAGCATAATTGTATTTTACAACTTTTTCCTCTCTCTTGTAAAGGTGCAGCTTCAGAGAACTGTAAATCCACTCCTGTTGATTACACAATCACCAGCCATGAACTAAAGAAGAACTTAAAGGAGGACTATAAGCAGATGTTGATTGGTAATTCACAGATGGGTCGTAAGAAGTACCTGGATGATATTTACACTGATCTATATGTGGTGGAGAACGAGACTGGAGGAAGAGAGAATGACCATGAGGTGATACAGATGGAGTCAAAGCACAACCAACAGACAGCCAAGGATAAACCACTCAAGTGTAATGACATATTCAAAATTCAGCCTGACACCGAACAAAACAGAAGAGTCCTGACACTGGGGATCGCAGGTGTGGGAAAAACTGTCTCTGTCAGCAAATTCATCCTTGACTGGGCTGAAGGAAAAGACAATCAGGAAATAGTCTTCATATTTCCACTGCCGTTCCGTAGACTGAATCTGATTAAAGAAGAAAAGTACAGTCTCATAGGTCTGCTTAACAAGTACTTCTTTAGTAGTGGAGGACTGAGCTCTCTTCCTGAAGAACAAGGTAAGGTCATGTTCATCTTTGATGGACTGGATGAATATCGCTTTCAATTGAACTTTAAGGAGGATGATGGATTTACTGATGTTGATAAGGAAATGACAGTGAGTAAGATAGTAACACATCTCTTAAAGAGACAGCTGCTACGCTCTTCCCTCATCTGGATCACATCCAGACCAGCAGCAGCCAGTCTGAATCCCAAAACCTACATTGATCAGGTGACCGAGGTGCGAGGATTCAATGATGAGCAGAAGGAGCAGTACTTCATCAAAAACAGCAGTCCTGAGGTTGCTGGAAACATCATCGGCCACATCAAGAAATCCAGGAGTTTGTATATCATGTGCCACATCCCCGTCTTCTGCTGGATCTCCCTCACTGTTCTTCAGCGTTTGCTGGATCAAAAGAGCAATAAAAAAACACCCACAACTCTCACAGAGATGTACACCAGCTTCTTGCTGTCTCAAAAGCAACAGATGAAAGAAAAATACAGCAATGATTCTGAACCTGCAGCCAATGCCTGGTCTTTTGATGACATTGTTCTGAAGCTTGGGAAACTGGCCTTTAAACAGCTGGAGGAAGGACAACTGATTTTCTACAAAACAGATCTGCAGAAGTGTGGACTACATGTCAAGGAAGGGTCTGTGTTCTCTGGATTATGTACTCGAATGTTTCAGGAGGAAAACCCCGTCTCAGGGGAACAGGTTTACAGTTTTGTACATCTCAGCGTTCAGGAGTTCATTGCTGCTCTCTATGTGTTTTTCACTTACAAAGACAAGAAAGAAAATCCATTTCTTGATTCCAGGAAAAAGGAACTGACATGGAAACTCTCTATAAAGACCCTGTTTAAACTTCATAAGGATGCAGTCAAGAAGACTTTACAAAGCAAGAACGGGCACCTGGACCTTTTCCTCCGGTTCCTGCTGGGTCTCTCACTGGAGTCTAATCAGAGTAACCTGAAGGAGCTCCTGCCAGAATTGAAGCTCAAAACTGAGAACATCAAAGACACGACTGACTATATCAAAGAGAAAATAAAGAAGGAGAAATCAGCAGAGAGGACCATCAACCTCTTCCACTGTCTGAATGAACTGAATGATGACTTTGTGGAGGAACTCCAGAAGAGTCTGAGCTCTGGAAATCTTACAGCACAGGATCTGTCCTCTGTTCAGTGGTCGGGTCTGGTGTTTGTGCTCCTGATGTCAGAAGAGACTCAAGAGAAGTTTGAACTGCAGAAATACAGAAGATCTGATGAAGCACTGATTAGACTGATGCCAGTGGTCAAAAACACCACAAGAGCAATGTAAGAGTTTTCTGTATACACCTATGCTCATTTCACACAGCGATTTGCAACACATCTGCAACCCATAAGCAGGGCCAGACGGAATCTGCGGACGTTTTTTGCTATTTCTGCAGAGAATTTTGGTAAAAATCTGCGGATTTCTGCGGAATTATATTGGGAGTATCATAACTAAAACCTTAATATGTTAAATAAAAAATTATATCTTTTTAACTTGTATTTAATGTTTAAAATGCAAATCCAATTAGATTAACTGTAAATAGTTAACTTTAAGTAAATAAACAGAATTAATGATGAGCTAAAATCTGCGGAATTCTGCGCGCGCAGATTACGTGTGGGCCTACCCATGAGTCATATGCATGTAATGCAGAAACAGCACAGACTATTTGTGCCTTCACATCAAATATGTATTACTGATCACCTGCTGTATACAATATCTGTTCTCCTTATGTTTACTCCATTTTCAGACATTCTGTTCACTACTTTGATTGTTCTTTTACGCAATACAATAATATAATCTCTCCTTTCTGTTAACACATTGAAATGTTTAAATATACATAGTGTGCATTTCAAAACTGACAGCTCTAATATATTATGAGCTTGGAAAAGGGAAATAAAATTATTGTTTTTAAGCTTTTATTGATGATAACTAATGATTAAAAAAAATGTGAAATGTTAGCTAAAGTATAATTTTATGTTGATTCTCCCTTAAATTCAGTATTTACAGTGTACATTATAGTGATTTTACCTTTGCTCAAACTAAAATACAATGTTTAAATGTTTTTGTCTCTGCTCTGGATTACCCTGCTAGATAAATGCTAAGTCATTATTTCTGTTTTTCCTCACAGGCTACAGGGCTGTAATCTCACATTTCGGTCTTGTGAGAGTTTGTCTTCAGCTCTACAGTCCTCAAACGGTGTCCTGAGAGAGCTGGACCTGAGTAACAATGACCTGCAGGATTCAGGAGTGAAGCTTCTCTCTGATGGACTGAAGAGTCCAAACTGTAAACTGGAGACACTGAGGTCTGAGTTCAAGCACCTGATTGATTGATTGATTGATTGATTATAATTTTTTTATTTACATTAAATGAATGACTAAAAATTACACTGTAAATTTGATTTATGTTCTTATTTCTCAGATTTGTTCTGTGTAAACTCACTGCTGAATCTTGTGAGAGTTTGTCTTCAGCTCTACAATCCTCAAACGGTGTCCTAAGAGAGCTGGACCTGAGTAACAATGACCTGCAGGATTCAGGAGTGAAGCTTCTCTCTGATGGACTGAAGAGTCCAAACTGTAAACTGGAGACACTGAGGTCTGAGTTCAAGCACCTGATTGATTGATTGATTGATTGATTATAATTTTTTATTTACATTAAATGAATGACTAAAAATTACACTGTAAATTTGATTTATGTTCTTATTTCTCAGATTTGTTCTGTGTAAACTCACTGCTGAATCTTGTGAGAGTTTGTCTTCAGCTCTACAATCCTCAAACGGTGTCCTGAGAGAGCTGGACCTGAGTAACAATGACCTGCAGGATTCAGGAGTGAAGCTTCTCTCTGATGGACTGAAGAGTCCAAACTGTAAACTGGAGACACTGAGGTAAAATAAAAAAAGGTAGTTTCTATAAAATAAATGCTGCCACACTTTACTTTTACATTGCAAATACCACAAAGAATGATGACATGAGAAATTATTAGTATTTTATTTTTATGATTATTCAGTGTGTGTATTTCTTATTTCAAGTGTGAAGTGATGTCAAATATGAGAAAAGCCTTGGGTTTAAAGGGCACCTGCTTTTACCAGATATAATATTTCTCTTAAGTGTCTGTGAAATTTCAAATCATAACATCATTGATTCATGTTCTTTGGGATTGTTGCGGCATGTCTTAAAAGAGCTGTTTTGTGCACTCACTTCAAATAATCAAACTATGAACTGAAAAGTCATCATTTTAAACGAAATCTGGCCCAAACAATGTTCTATTGTAAGTTTGTTTGGGCATTTCAAAACAGCTTTGACCTGCAATTCCTTCCCCCCTGATTAATTTCTCCTTACCCAGGTGTCAAACAGGAAAGCAACATTAAGACAACATCATTAGCCACATGAATACACTAGAGTGTCAGATAGCAGAGCTGGTACGGAAGCTTCCGCACTTGTATGATCACTCCTGAAGGAGGCACTCACATACCGGCACAAAAGCCCATTTCAGAATGTGTGTTTTCTATAAGAGTACATACACCGGTGAAGCCATTCAATGTCTGGCTGCACCTCGTGGAGGAGGGTGTTTGCCAGGGAATGAAACTGTTGTGGCCCTTTTAATCTGCCTGTGGAAGCAGGGTATTGGCAAATGCACCCCATTCCACTCACATTTATTCAATCTTCTTGTTTAATATTTATTCAACAAAAGTGCATCAAAATGAGGATACAAATGATATAAAATGAAATGCACTGCAAAAACAAGAATCTTCCAACAACTATGTATGAAGCTGTCAAAATTGTGATACTTAATGCCTTTACTTTTATATTATTTTGTGTACTGTGTGACAGAGATATTAAGAGAATGGGTTTGTGTTTGTTTTAGTTTATTTTCATCATCGTCCATAATATAATATAAAAAGGAAGATCAGGTCATTTTCTATTGCACTTTATATAATAAGGTTTGAAATACAAGCTGAAGTTAGTGACTGTCAGGGCTGTAGCACTCGAGTCTGGACTCAAGATGTTTCTTTCTATAGTCTAGGACTCGCTAATATTCAGTCTAGAACGTGGTCCAGCAGTAGCCATTGGTTGAGCATGTTTGTCTGGAAAATGGCTAACATTACTGTTAAATCCAATGTGAGTCTAGAATGAGCATTGACGTTCTTGTGTGATACGCTTGTCTGCGGCTGCGTCATATTGCTCCTCCTCCATATGAGTGCCCTGTTCAAGTGCGCATCAGTCACTGTCACTCAGAAACATGTGGGACACTGCTATACTTCTTAAGACTCCTGGCTGCCAAAGCTAAACTCATAGAGGTGATATTTAGCTGAGAGCTAGCTAACGTTAACTGCTAGCATGCTCCATCCCAAACATAAGAGTTAGCATTTGCACAGGTTAGAAAGCAGTGAAAGTAACATAATATAACATACATCTGATATTTGCAAATTTAGGGAGCATCTTCAACCCTCAGTAGTCTGAGGTGATTTTGGGGCCCCTGAGACATTTTGACATGCCCACACATTTGTGCTTATTTCAGTTAGTCATTACACAATACTGGCCAACGTGTATTTTATTTGTTTTCAGCACGAACTGTGCTTCAATAATATGTGAGAAATATTGATGAACATGCTTGTGTTTTTCAGAAAAAAATATGTGTGGTTAGTAGGTTTTAGAGAATAAAATGTGGCTGAAATAAGGTCCAAAAAACACACTGAATGTGCCTGAACAAGACCTTTGAGTAACCAGTCTTATAGGCTGGAATATTTACTTCACAATTATGTGAAAATTATTCTGTTCGCTCAAACATTACAATGATTTACACTTTGTTAAGTTTGTTTTGGGTGATCTCAGCTGTAGGCTATGCATGAGTGACAATGGCCATGAATAATTCACACCTGAGAGACTAAAGACACTCATCCACTCACCCATTAAGGGCATTGTAAAGCAATGTCCATCTGCAAAAGCTAGCCCAAACTAAATGCGTGTAGTATTATTTGCTGTATATGATCATGTAAACACTCTGGGTGAACAATATACAGCGCTCAGCATATATAAATACACACCTCACAAATCTCTCTTTTAAAATCATATTTTTAATAGGAAGCTCTACAATATTATATTTGTGGATATGCATTAGATTTGGGGAAAATAGAGGAAACATCAAGAGAAGCAAAACAATGGAAACATTGAGTTGAAATTGTGTAGGGTTTTTGCAATATTCTTTTCTTTTATATTTAGCCTGAATTTAATTGTATTATCTTTCACTTTCTCAATATGTTTGGTGACTAAAATATAATATTCATAAATATATCTGTTTAATAAATCTGTTTTGTTCAAATGCACCAAAACACATTGCCTATATTCACTGAAAAATGGAGGAACATATTCATTTTCAAAATGGGCTGTAGTCCATTATGCTGAGCACTGTATGTGCACTTATACAGCGTGCACAAAAGATATATATTTGAAATGGTATAAAACATGTTCGCCAAACTTTCTTGTGCATTAATCCAGCATTTAATAATCATTTCTGAATGACTCTGAGACACTGAAGTAGCGTAATGACAAAAGCTTTAAACACAAGATAAATAATATTTTAAACATGAAAAACAATTACTTTGAGTGAAAATAATATTTGAAGACCTTTTATATATATTTGCCCAAATATTTGCAGTATTAGTTAAATTTTAGAAAACTTTAACAGGTTCAACTACAGTAAAATAACTTAAAAGTCAAATAAATAGCACGTATAACATGCGTCACGTTCTGAATAAAGCAGCATCAGGTCACGGTGGTCCCGTGAGGTTAAATAGGTCATAATTTCAACTTGTTCCTGAGTGAAAATGAAACGACCTTTCCAGCCAGCGCGCTGTGTTTGTTTGTGGGCGTACACAAGTTCAGGCACTGTCCACTTCCATCTTTGAATATTTCTTTTCTCTCACTGACTGCTGTTTACATGATGCACACTTTCCGTTATTGACATGTCATGAGCCTCGCTGTTCAGCTTCTGATTGGCTGTTTCTGTTGCCAAGTGTCCAGCAGCAACAAGCAAACATTGCTCTGTCTCACACTGAACAAACTTACAGCACAATGCAGGGTTAACACTACAAATACGATGCTAACACCGCTCCATAGCAGAGCTTCATAACCCTGGGTAAAGTGCAGCGCTTCACTGCTTTCAGATTACAGGTGTGATACATGTCTTTACCTGGTTTAAAAGCAGTGTGAACAGCACTGAAGTGTTCCCAGATGTGGAGCCCCTTTAGTGGATTGGCAGAAAAAGAAACTAAACATCTGCAGGGTTGTGATTTTATTAAATTCTCTACTATATATCTATCAAACTGCTACAATAATATGAAGACACAAGGAGAGTCAGCACTCATCAATTGTAACGGGATGTGACGCTGACAACAGGGCTGCGGATCCAAATGCAGGTTTATTAGAGAGGTCAGGTAAGAAATGATCAACACAGGAGCAAACAGATGTATAAGGGCAACCCAGAATCGTAGTCAAAGTAACAGGCAGATGGTCACAAGGCAGGCAGCAGGCATGAGTTAACAAACAAACAAGGCAAAGCAAAGATCGGTACACGGCAACACTAGGCAAGGGAACCGCGTTGTAATCTCACAAAACAGATAACAAGACTCAGCAACATTGTGTGTGTTTGTGCTGTTCTTATAGTCCAAGTCATCAGTCTGTGAGCAGCTTCAGCTGTGTGAGTGTTTGCATTCACTGGTGACTTGGAGCAGGTGTGTGTGTGTGTTGCATGACTGAATATGTAGTCCATAATTATGACTGAATATGTAGTCCATGGCGGGTTTGTAGTTCATGTGAATGTGAGGGTTTACCAGCAATCTCTGGTTGTTAGACCGCCGGTGATCGTGACATGAACATTGATGTGATTCTCACCTGACAGAATAAAAGTCCCCTAATGGTCCACCAGTGTGAATGTGACTGTCAGGCAGGAGACAAATACATTAAGAGAGTGGGCTTGTGTTTGTTTGAGCTCATTTTGTTTTAGTCCACAACAGAATCAAATCTAAATCCTGAAATCAGCTCATTTCCTGTTGTGTTTTCTACAATACTTTAAGATGATCTTCTGAGGTCAAGTGTGTCTTATTCCTCACAGCATGTGATGTATTATGAATGTGATGTGTTATGAACAATGTCTTGGCTCTGTACAGTTCTACAGATGATTTTGAGTCCTTGTTGAGTGTGTGAGTGTGTTTGCTGATCTCAGGGCTTGATCAATAAGGAGAGGTCATCAGGATGTGTGTTTTCATCACTGCTGTTCACATGAGCAGAAACAGCAGTCAGCATCTTCACAACACAAAGAGATGTGTGATTGTCCAACTGTGTGATGTGGACTCTTGCTGTGTTTGTAGATTGTCTGGCTGTATGGTGACAGAGGAAGGCTGTGGTTTTCTGTCTTCAGCTCTGAGTTCAAACCCCTCACACCTGAGAGAGCTGGATCTGAGCTACAATCATCCAGGAGATTCAGGAGTCAAGCTGCTCTCTGAACAACTGGAGGATCCAAACTACACACTGGACAAACTCAAGTATGTGGAGCATCGCTGCCCTTGTGCTTTACACTGAATGGCTTTAAAAAGCTCTTTTCTGATCTTCAGTTTTCTGTGAGGGTTATGGGGTGAGGACAGACAGAAGATACAGCTTGTAGAGTATTCCAGTCATGTCTATGAAGAGCAAATAATTGAGTCTGAAATGAATCTGATCTGTAAATGTTTGAGTGTATTGGCTTAGTTGTGACATTAAGCGGGACACACTGTACAGTTTCAGCTGTATTTGAGCTGAGCAGAGAAACTTCTTCCTCCATTTCTGCTGAAGAATCCTCCAATATCAGGTCAGGAATAGGGTTGGGGATTGAACATGGATTCAGATTCTGGAATCAGACACTTAGATTAATGTTCAGACTCTTGTTCTAAAATGAACATCTGGATTCCTCTTCTCTGTGCACACATGTGTATTTGTTCACTTGCTAATCTGTCAGGAACTTCAGCGCTGGCGAGCAGCTTTAATAATCTGAACATAGTTTAGAGATGGACTGCAACATGTGCTCAAAGGCTGCATGTGGTGAAGAGCGATGGCGAAGCTAAGTGTCATCACTGTAATAAATGAATGTTGCAGCAGGGGGTCTCCATCAACATGAGCAGTATCTGCGCTCGCTTCACCAACATCACAGTAACAGAACGCACTGTGTTAGATTCATTGTGCATCCCGGCTGGAACCAACAAGTGTTGTGTGTTTTAGCTGAAGAGTTTGGAGCGTGTAGCTGAGCAGCTCAGTGCTAGCTTTAGCTTATTATCTGAAGATGAAACTCAGCAGCTCATTCTCTCCATCTGTGTGTGTTTACAGTCTGGATCATGGAGGAGACACGAGGATTACAGCAGGACTGCACAAATGTAGGACTACACACACACACACACACACACACGCACACACACAGTCTCTTTCTCTCTCTCTCTCTCTCTCTCTCTCTCTCACACACACACACTGTCTCTCTCTCTCTCACAGACACACACACACACACCTACTCTCTCTCTCTCACACACACACACACACACACACACACACACACACACACGCACTACACACACACAGAGAGACAGACAGACACACACACACACTGTCTCTCTCACACATACACACACACAAACATTCTCTCTCTCTCACTCTCTCTCTCTCTCACACACACACATGTTTGTTTTTGTGAAAAGTGGGCACATTACATAGGCTTCCATTCATTTTATACAGATCAAAGCGTATATTATATTGCCCTCATCCCACCCTACCCCTAAACCCAACCATCACAGGAGACAGTGTACAGCTTTATTCCATGAAAAAACTCATCCTGTGTGATTTATAAGCTTTTTGAGAAGTGAGGACGTCACCAATGTCCTCATATATCACCTCCTTTTTGTAATACCTGTGTCATACCCATTATCAACATTATACAGATTTGTGTCCTGATATGTCACAAAAACACGTATACACACACACACACACACACACACAGAGAGAGACAGACAGACAGACACAAACACACACACACAGAGAGACAGACACACTGTCTCTCTCTCTTACACGCGCACACACACACACACACACACACACACAGAGAGACAGACACACTGTCTCTCTCTCTTACACGCACACACACACACACACACACACACACACACACAGCTGTGGTTATAAATGTATCTCTTCTTGTGTTCAGATGTCTGTTTCCTCACACTGGATCTAAACACAGCACACACTCGTCTCATTCTGTCTGAGGAGAACAGAGAGGTGAAGTGTGTGTGGGAGAATCAGCCGTATCCTGATCATCCAGACAGATTTGATCATTATCTTCAGGTGTTGTGCAGAGAGAGTGTGTGTGGACGCTGTTACTGGGAGATTGACTGGAGTGGAGATGATGGTGTGTGTATATCAGTGTCATATAAGAGCATCAGGAGGAAGGGAGGAGATGGTGAGTGTTGGTTTGGATATAATCCTCAGTCCTGGAGTTTGAGCTGCTCTTCCTCCAGATTCTCATTCTCACACAATCACACACACACACTGATCTCCCAGTAAAGGCGCTCAGCAGGAGAATAGGAGTGTTTGTGGATCACAGTGCAGGAACTCTGATCTTCTACAACATCTATAGAGACACAATGAGCCTCATCCACTCAGTCCAGACCACATTCACTGAGCCGCTCTGGGCTGGGTTTGGGCTTGATCCTGGATCATCAGTGAAACTGAGCTGAAGACTGACGAGAGATTTACCCAGAATCCTCTGCAGAACAGTCAGCAGCAGTGAGATGATCTGGAGTCTCCTCTGTGTGTGTGTGAGCGTGTATTTACTGCTGTTTGTGTGTGTGTACGTGTGTGTGTGTGTGTGCATGTGTTCACTGCTCTGTATGTGTGTATATTGCTGTGTGTGCATGCGTGTGTGTGAGAGTGTCTGTGTTTGTGTGTGTGAGAGAGTCTGTGTTTGTGTGTCTGTGTTGTAAAGATTTGAAGAGGTTTTAACAGAAGCTCCGGCCATCAACAAACGTCTGTTATATTCAACACACACATCACATTATTGTATTAAACTACACACTGATCTACACTACCGCTCTAAAGTTTGGCCTCACTTTATTTCATTCTTCATCTGATTTAAAGTTTTATTACAATGATTCTGTTCATCAAGGCGGCATTTATTCAATCTAAAAGAAGAGAAATTGTTCAATACTTCTTTGTTCAATATTTATTTATGACTTACTGTATGTAGTTTCAGATGAAATGATTACTTCTTGCTGCTTTGATTACTATTATTACATGATTAATAACAATAATATTTCCTATTAGAGTGATTTCTGAAGGATCATGTGACTGAAGACTGGAGTAATGAAGCTGAAAATTCCTCTTTAAAATCACTGAATTATATGATTAAGTGACAGTATAAAGCACTTCTGAACAGTTCTTTCAGAGCGCAATAACATTTCACTATTTTACAATGTGTGCTGTGTGTTGATCAAATAAACGCAGTCTTGGTGAGCAGGAGAAGCTGATTTGAAAACATTTAAAAATCCTACTGACCCCAAACTTTTGACCAGTAGTGTATATAATAATAATATAATATATTATATTATATTTTTAACAGCACTATGGCACTATTCATTCAAGACGCAGACACAGTATTTTCATGCCCTATTACACTGTAAAAAATTGCTGTTAAAAAACGGTCAGATTTAACAGTAAAATAATGTTTTTTTCACTAAAACAGTAATATGCTGTTAAAAACAGTGCATTCTGGGTAATATTTTTGTTTTCGAGAAAGTAACCAACAGCAGAAAACTGTGAGTTAACAGAGCTCAGATTCAACGTTTTCAAGTGTGTTTGAAATCCCACTTTGTGCCCTCGTTCACTATTCCATACACTAGTTCACTAATATAGTTCACCTGACAGAGTTAATGAACACTAATGAGTGAATTCAGACACTGATGAACACCTGCTGTAATGATCACAATCACTGAAGGAAAGAGGGTAACACTTTACAATAACAGTACATAAATAATGATGTATTAATGTGCAAACTAAACATGACTTTATTATGAATTAATGATGAGTTAAGGTATGCACTAATCATGAACTAACTTGAACTACAACATGAGTCACATGAGTTCATGTGTGAATAACGGCTACCTTAATTACTTGTTAGTACATGTTGTTAATTAATGTATTAGTTAACATTTAAGTTTAAGCTAAATGTAACCAACATGAACTCATGAGCTGTTAATGTATGGTTATGTCATGACTTTACTTGGAGGGGCACATCATCATTAACTCATGCTTAACTACTCATGAACTCCTGTTCATGCTGACGTTGACAGAACACTTTTCTATTGTTATTCAGTGTAAACTTACTAGTTGGACGTGCATAAGGAGTTCGTGAGTAGTTAAGAATGGGTTAATGATGATGTGCCCCTTCAAGTAAAGTCACAACATAATTATATATTAACATATCATGAGTTTATGATGGTTAAATTAAGCATAAACTAATGTGGTAATTAATACATTGATTAACAAACAATCATGTACTAACAAGTAATTAAGGTAGCCGTTATTCACACATGAACTCATGCGACTCATGTTGTAGTTAAAGTTAGTTCATGATTAGTGCATACATTAACTCATCATTAATTCATAATAAAGTAATGTTTAGTTTACATATTAATACATCATTATTCATGTACTGTTATTATAAAGTGTTACCGAAAAGAGAAACAAGAAACACAAAGAGTGACGTCAATTACAACATTAAATAAAATCAAGTAAAATAAAACACCTTCAGTCTCAGCAGAGGATCATTAAACAACACAAACAACAGCAGACACACTTATTACTGACCGCTTTGACTTCCATACCATTCTTATTGAGAACCAACAGAAATTTAGGTGGGTTTTTTTTTTTGTCACCGTAATGGAGTGAGGGGCTGGTTTAGTTGGGCTCCTCACTTTTGAACTCATTATTTCAGATTCTCCAGCTGCTTTGAAACAGAGTTTATAAAACCACTTATATTGTAGCACCAAAGCTGGAATGTCAATAGATAAATCTATTTGTTTGGAATTGGTTCTGATTAATTTTTTGATAAAGGTCTGGATGATGGGCCTCATGCAGTAGTTTTAATACATAGTTGCGGATATTAATTTATTAATGAGGAGTGGAAAGAGGAGAGATGCCTATTTTTTTACAGAGTTAAGAAATAACATACAAAAACAGTTCAGCTAAGACAAAGTCACACTCAGACCTCATGAATCAGACCTTGTACCTCAACAATGGTAACAATTAAAATGTTTCATGCCGCAATCCATGCTGGGTGTGGCACAGTACAAATATCCCAGCATGCATTGGGGCATGAATAAATGATGTAGTATAATGATCTTACAGTTTTCTTTATTTGCATTTGATTCTGCTATTGTTTATGTTTAGACTTTCAGTAGCCAGTTTGTGATGTTTGTAAGTTAAACTGTTAATTTTGTTATTTGTCACCGTTGTTGAGGTTCATACGCTGATTATTGATGTCTCTTTGAGTGCAACTTACATCATAGAGCAAAGTGTTTTCATCCAAGATATTCTTAAAAACTTCCAGAATTCAATGCCACATACAGGCATGTTATATTACATTTAACAATAGATTAAACATTGAATTAGTAAATTATATTAGAACAGGTTCTGCCTCATTAAAAACAATATGAACATCAGCAGATCTTTTTTAGTTTTTTGGCTTGATTGCCATATCGAAAGAGTTTTTTAAACAAAGTTCTTAACAATTATAGCAGCCAAATTAAATTGATGTTAAAATGTCAGGGCTAAAAGCCCAACTAAAGCAGACTCTGTTCTCCATGATGGTGACGTAAAATGTTAACCTTTATCTCAAGAAGAACTTTAGTAGATGTTATACAAAAATAAATGTTTTAGTAATAAGTGTAGCTGCTGATGATGTTTGTAGAGTTGTTTATTCATTTGCTGATATTTTAATGATTTAATCATTTGTTGACCTTCAGGTTATTTCATTATAAAGCTGTGACTGAAGTTTCAGTGTTTTGTTACTTTATGTTCTGTTCTTGTTTTTTCCCTTCAGTATTTCTTCATTTGTTCATCGCTAATCCTCAATTATCATTTAATTAGTCATTTAATTAGTTCATTTACTTCAGCTTTGCTCCATGTTTCTTGAACACTCAGTAGTGTGGACACTTGGAAGTGTTCAATTAAAACTGAGGTATTTGCTCTGGGGTTTAAAGGGTTAAAGGTGTGAGAGGTAAAAACACAGTGTAAAAATGTATTTTAACAGTAATATAATGTTATTTTAAACTACGGAAGTAGACTGTAAAAAAACAGTAGATTGCTGGCAACCACAGCTGCCAGTAGTTTACCGTTAAATCAAGGAAAAAAACAGTATTTTACTGTAAAACCTGAAGCAAATTTCTTCTGTGTGTCACCGTTGTGGAGGAGAGTAGAGCCAGTGTTTGAGTCAAAGATGAACAATGAACTGCTGATGTTATTCTGCATGTTTCTTTACTTAAAGACAGTGGCTGTTTAGTTGCTGATGCAGTAAGAATCTCTCTGTGTTAATTCCAGCTTTACATGTTTGTGTGCTGCTGTGAAATTTAAGACATTTGGGTTAAAAGTAACTTTTCAAATTAACTAAAATAAGTTATCATTATAAGTATGCTTCTAAGCATATATAGCACATTACTTCATTAACTCATACAGAAGTTGGCCAATTTGAGGCAGTCGCTTTCAATGAACAAAATGAGTTCACTTGAGTATTGTGTATATCAATGTAGTCCATGTATTTTTACAGCAACATACTGTAAAATAACAGTACATTGCTGGCAACTGCAGCTGCCAGTAACTTACCGTTTATACGGGACAATTTTTAACAGTGTAATTGGAGTCTTTTTCATATAATGACATAAGGACATGTCATTCTGACGCCACTGACATGTTCATTGACACAGAAATTTAGAATTGAGAGATGAACTGAAGGATTTTGAGCAGGAGACTGGCTTTTGCAGGTAATCCATGGTGTTTTGCTATTTATGCGTTGTTTTGAGAAATGCACTTAGGCCTACTGTTTTACAAATTGCAGTTCTGATCTGAGAAATGTGCCAAAGTGACTGAGAAAAACTGTAATAAATTTATTCTATGCTAAAAGCAACATACAAAGGTAAGACAGGTAACATACAAATAAACTGCCCAGTATAATTACCTTTGTTGTTGTAAAATATTTGTTAAAATTATTAATTGAAGACAACAGTATATGCCTATATGTAAAATCATATAGTCAATAAAAAAAAATCAATAAAAACAGCATAAATTCTGTATTAGGAAATATGAACTCATCAGAAATAAAGGAAATAAACTGCAATGCATACATTTTTTATAAAATATTTTATTGTTTTAGTACTAAATGTGCTAATCTTTACAAAAAAGCACTATTTTTCGCAGTATTAGATTGAAAGACCAGAGAAAGCCCGTGCAGTATGATCGGAAGTGGACAAAAGGCTTAATCATTTAAACAGCATGTTTTTGACTGGAATGTGTCTCGTTTACCTGTGATCAGATCAAGCAAAAGTTGTCTTATTACCGTGTAAATAGGGCAGCATCAGTCATGTTAAATTCGCCGACTCCCTCTGTCACTGCGTAGTGATCCTTGCCTTTCTCATAAAAATGTTCATGAGCTAGGCCATGTACGGTGCGCGATAGCCTTGAAGAAGCCACGCGCTGCAGCACGCAGGCGGACAATGAGGAAAAATAGACTGACTGCATCAAAAATATTAATGCGCAATGACAAGAAATAATATAGATCGCGCCACCAAACACATGAAAACGAAAGTAACGACCGTGGTTTAAAAATGTAAGAAGTAGAAAGTGAAAAGTTGTCAAAAAAAATAAGTAGTGGAGTAAAGTACTGATACCAGAAAAAACTACTTAAGTACAGTAACAAAGTATTTGTACTTCGTTACTTCCCATCTCTGATGAGTCAGAGACCAACGGCTGTGCACCTAAAGTTTAATCCTGTCACTGTCGATGTTCGTTTGATGTTTTGAGTTTCCAAGTGTTAGTACATGAGCATAAAGTAAGTTTCTCTTTATTTCTATAAGTTTTCAACCATGTTAAAGTGTATTATATATTTACAAGTGCTTCATGTCTGTGTGATCGTTAAGCTATTTTAGAGAGTTAAATGCTTCATATGCCACTGTGAATGTTTGAAATCTTCGATACTGAAGTATTATTCCATATTATTGTCTTTGTGTTAATGTTTGGCAAATTATTTGTTTAAGACTCCTGGATTCAGTATTATACATATTGCTGCTAAAGTCCTTAATCTAAAGATGTTTCATCATTATTTGTGCAATTATTATTATTTTGTGCTTTAATTGTTATTTAGGAAAACCCTGTATACTTTACTATTCCTAACTAAGCAGTGACTGATTATTTTGTGTACATTTATCTATTTAAATGTACTTAAGTATCCTAATGTTCTTATGTTATATTATTTCTAGACTAATATCAATACACTTTGGAAAGAAGCTCAAGTCTCCACATTTGTTGTGTCCTGACAGACACCCAGGATTGTTTGCTAAACAAAATTAGAACTAGAGTGTAGCAGTTTCCTTTCCTCTCCAACAATAGCACAGGTGTCAAACATTTAAATATCATCTTATATATTACTGAGGGCCATAGGTCTGCACAGTAATGCTGTGGTCATACTAGAGTTTGTGCGTGCAAAATTCTGTTGTACGGCGCTGCAAATATGGGCGGGATTAAACAAGATGATTAGACATTAAATAAAGCAAGCGATTGGTCTTTGTTTTAAATTCCTGTACAGAGCGGTCATGTTTTGATATTCGATTGGTCTCATGCAATCATGTGATGCGATTTCATAGGTCAGAGTCACCAAGCTTGAACTTTCCAACGCAGCGAACTGCGAAATTTGCAGCATGACCTTGCGTTTCCGGTTTGACGCATTCGCGTGCGTACTAATGGAAGTCTGTGGGGAGAAAAGGGCAGTGTGACCGTAGCTTTAAGCTTTAACTCTAATTAAACACACCTGATCAAACTAATTGAGGCTTGATGAAAAACTCTTAGCAACAAATTCACAACCTGAGACCTGACAGTGGAGGTTTGCGTGTGGATGGCTATATGTATAATCTGTTTGTGATTCCCTGTGATGATTTCTGTGCACGTTACTAACTGAGGAGATTGGAATTTAATGCATTTTTAAAGACACATTATATGTTTTCATCTGAACATTATGGCTTAATGTTATATATAATATTATATATGTATTAATAAATATACTTAAATGAAAGTAATGTAAGAAGTTATATGGGGATAGGCTAACTAGCTAACAATGTAGCTTTCCAGCACACAGTTTAAGATAACAACAATATAACTTAATACACAGACATATTTTAGAAACCCTCAAAAATATTTGAACACATTTACACACTTACTCATTGTTTATTCTTATTTAAGGCTTAAACATATCAGACTCTGCATCTGACCTGACAGACAGAGAATGAAGCACACTCAGAAGTAAACAAACCAAACAAATGGCTCTCTTAAAGGGGCAACACATTTGTGTTTAGAATAAGACAGACAGCCTGTGTATGTGTGTGTTAATACCTAAACCATTGTTTTCTGCCTTAAGATAAATGAATCTATAAATAAACACATAAAGCATCAGAGTGGATAGGACAGTAATGGTTAAACAGTAATTTACCATTTATTATCACAGTTAGGGTTAGGCGATATGGAAAAAATATCATATCACGATTTTTTCTGGGGAAATCACGATTCACGGTTTTTATCCTGATTCGTTTTCAAGTTGGTTTTTAAGGACTATTTTGTAAATTACAAAGGTACAATACAACCAAACTAATGTCCCCATATAAAAATATACTCTTACCATGTATGTTTAAGAATATTTAATCAGGGCTCTGAACCGGTTCAAGGAACGGAAACGAATGACATTTGCAGGAGCAGAAAAAAAAACAAGATCAACTTTAATCGTTCTTAACAGAAACGTTTACAGTTAGCCGGTTAATAGCGTTATTTTATCGTTCTCTTTATTATATGAATTTGGGAGACAAAAAGCATTCATTTAAATCATGTGTACAAATGCGACTGTGGAGCATACACCGTGAAATGCCCGCGAAGCAGACGTCATCAGCGAGAGTCGTTTCTGATAGAACGACCTTGTCTTAATGGTTATCGAGAACCTGCTCTTTCATGTACAAAGGTATGTTTCGGTTTAAGTTTTTGCTATTAAAACTTGAATTTAAACAAAACGAATTATTGATTGTCGATTGTTTTTAGATGGGTCTCCATAAAGAAAATCATTTTGTTAATATTTCTCTTATGACATATCATCTGATAAATCGATCTGTATATTCAAGGATGAGGGGCAGCTCATAAACATGATAGATAGCCTAAAGTTTTGAATGATATGATATATTATCAAACCACCCAAGCATTTTCCATTCGGAGAATTACAGTAATTAATAGCTTAGTCCTTATAAACAATGCATTAATAAAATACATTATTTACAGGGCTACTGAAGAAATGACCGAATATGCATCCGCATGAGGTAGGCTAAGCGCTCGTTTTTATATAAACTATAAATGTCTAGCCGTGATGCGTATTTATGTCAGTCTATAAAAAGATAATATAGCTCAAAACACTTTAAAATTTTAGAGAAAGTATGTCAAGTTTGCACAACCAATGTTTGGTCTTATTAACCTGCAACCCATAGTTAAACGTCATGTAGCCTCCTTTTTAATTACTTGACCTGCGGATTAACCAGCACCCCTACACCCGTCGCAATGCTGTGCAAGGCGCGACGCATTTGTTGTTTGCTAGTTTCAGCTCGACGCTTTTTCAGTTTATTCATGACAATTAGCTTTTTTATAATGTTGTTGTTGTTATTATTATTAGCAGTATTATTTACTATTTGTAATTAATATTTGCCCACCCTTTCAGGTTTTAGACAATATGGGGTATAGCATGTGTGTTTGGAAATAACTTTTAGGACGTTTTTGGACAACACTTTGTTATTATTATTCATTTATTCGTTTGCTGGAAATTAGAACTAAATTTAGAAATAGTTTTGAAACAACTCTTTGCGCTTAACAAACGCAAATAATTATGTATAAGCTAATGGATGTATGTGCGTATAACACCGTTCCTTATCCATGAGAGTGAAAGTGAAAGTAAAAAATGAGAAGGCTCATCTCTCATTCTCATTCTCGCGCTGCAGATGTTCTGTTTTAACTGTTTTCTCGCTAGTGAAGCGTTCAGTTTTTTTACTTATAAAGTCCCCCATGTAAATAGCAAATGTGCCATGGAGAGACGCAACTGACTCTTAAAAGGAATGGGATATGAGACTCTGATTGGTTTATTCTCAAAGCACATCTATAACTCCTTAAAAGATTAAGCTCAACCCTGTTAGACCATGCGCTGTGGCGCAGAGCAGATCTTTCCGTTCTTAAAATTGGGGCTCTATAATGTTTTGCCTTGGTGCGCCTTTTTTTCTTAGGTGGACCACGCACTGCAATGAATGTATACAATTTTATATTTCTATTAAAGATAAATAAGGCAAGAAAATGAGAATGATACTCTTTATATCTTTAAACCAACAAAAATATCTTGTGGTATGCACTTGTTTAATAAACATCTTTGTAATTGTATTCAACATATAAAGTGCCATCAAAAAAAACTAAACCACATAATCTTTTGTATTTACAAGTTAAATTAATACTCGGCCTATGCCTAAATCCAAACAGCACTAAATAATTTATATATTTATAAATTACATAATTAAAATAAATAACTATATATTACGCTAAATAACTAAAATAGGCTATATAATCTTATTCTCTGATTAAAACAAAAGTGATTTAGCAGTGCCGCACCACTGACACAATTAATTGCATTTTTCGTTTGATAAAAATATACGGAAACGAAATAAAATCAAAAGGTGGCTAGTTTGTAATTTGTTTTAATATTAATAAAATAACATGCTTGGACTAATTAAGTTTAACGGCTATACGCTGCCAATAGGCCTTTAAAAAATATTATTTTACTGTGTACTGGGTTATAATGTATATTTTACAATAAAAACTAAATACTGTCATTTAAAACATGTAATTCATAACACACCAGAACTGTAGACCTGCAGTGTGTAAACTGTACAGGGGGTGTTTGTCAATAGCCTACAGCACATAACGCTATTAAACTAATATCTCAGAGGGAGATTATGTTAGCCTAATTTAAGAGATTTAAAAAATAAATACATTTTAAAAAAGGAAGGCGTGTTTCAGCACTTGCCGCTGGATTAAGTAGACGGGGCTGGCTGTGTGTAGCGCCTTTAAGCGGCGTCTGTCAATCAAATACTGCTGGTGAGCGGGAGCGCGCGTAAGAGCGCAGAGCCTGTATAGATAAAACCAAAAGCAAGTTCATATTAAAAATATTTACAATTACAATACTTATCGAAAATTCATTTAATTCTACCCCTCGATTAGAATTTTTAGTTGCACCATTAGGAAATCAGGGCACTCTAGAGCCCTGCAATACTTTGTAAAAAAAATGACGTTATTAACAGGTATTTTTTTTTCTTTCTAGAAAACCGTTTTCGGAGTGTTTTGTTTAATACTGAACGCAGGAACAGAAACGAAAAAATATCAATTCTGCTCTGAATTAACCTAATGGATTTTTTAAAGTTTTTAAGCCCTTTATGGCGATATAACGATTTTTCTGAAAAAGTGGATTGTGCAGTAATTATGATCGTCCACGATCAAATATCGTGTTATCGCACAGCCCTACGGCGCAGTGGGTTGTTGTGCTTCTGGGGCTTCAGCCCCGAATGCTTGTTCCAAAGCCATGAATCTCTTGGGTTTAAGTTTTGTCAAAATGTAGTTTTTCAACACGTTATGCAGAAATATTTAAACTGGGTCATTATATCTTTCCCACAGAATCAATCTTTCCCACAGATTTTTTTTTATCAGAGACAGCCCCACAGCAGTAAGCGCTTTCTGTCTCTCCTTTCTGAAAGCGAGTTTACACACACACACACCGTGGTCCTGCATAGCCACGTCTCCTGTCAGTCACTAAACTCATTTGTCTCATCGCTGCACCACAATTGTACTTCATGTTTGTTACCGGCTTTAATTTCGTATTAAAGTAAGCTTGTTGGAAATTCTGAGGAGAACGTTGGGTTGCTGTTGTAACTACACACGTAAGGGAGTCAGGCAATCTTGTCTTGCTTCATTTAAGATTTACCTCAGATTTTGAATTGACAGTTCCGTATGATCTGACGAGATGCTACACGCACAGGCTGTTCTGATTAGCTGTGAGTTTTGATTGATTCATTCAGGTGTATTTATTTGAAAGCGAAGTCTGACAACAATAAATATTCTTATCAAAAATAAAACCACCTGTTTTTATATCCGTGCTGACTCTGCTGAGCTGTAGCTATAAATATAGGTCTGCTACTGTTATTTTATACTGGGTAGGCTACTTCATTTATTTTATTATGACAATAAATGCCGAAAATGATGCCTTAAATGAGCAGGATTTTAAGGGTAATTTAACCCAAATGATCCCAGCCGGCATTTCAATGGTGATTCAACGTTGAATCAACGTCAGGTCTATGGTTGGATCAACGTTGAATTACCTTTCGATTTTGCAAATTGGATCAACGTTTATATAGTGACGTTGTTTCACCGTCGGATCACCACCGGTGATTCACCGTTGAAATCACGACGTTGTTTCACTCTTACCTTCTTCATGGGTGAATTTTGGTCGTTTTGTAGACGTTGAATTAAGGTTGAATTACCTTTCGATTTTGCAAATTGTATCAACGTTGATACCTTGACGTTGTTTCAACGTCGTACATTTCAACGTAAGTTTAATAGAAATTACATATAACACAAAGTCCATAAATATAGCAAACAAATTTTTACTAATAAAAAAACAATACAAATACACAACTTAGCCTGTGTATCAATTTATTCAATACACCACATTATTTCATTTATTCTAAATATACAGCAACATTTACAGCGTACAATCATTCATTAAAACCATGCAGGTTACATGCAGTACACTCAAATACACAAACATTTAAATGGTCACTTTTTAATTAGGTTGCATGAGTTGAAGTTAGTTCATATTTACTAACATGAACAAAGAATAAATACAGCATTTATTAATCATTTAATTAAAGTATGTCCCAATGCTATTAAAATAAAAATGTATGCTTGTTAACATTAATACACTGAGCTGACATGAACTGTATTTTCTTTATATGAAAGACGTTTTAAATGTATTGTTCTTTGTTCATGTTAGTAAATACATTAACTAACACAACCTTATTGTAAAGTGTTACCATCTTCAGAAAGACAGATAATAACTAACTAAACTGTCACCAACACAGTCTCCAAAATACAATTCTGTTTACAAAATACACATTTTTAAAGTGGCTGCAGTAAAAAAATCATAAAACATCACCCACAGCTAAGAATCACAAGTAAAATACATTACATCTGTTTAAGGTTTTATATGTTGAGAGAAACGCTTGAGGTAAAAGCTGGCACCGGGGACAAAAAAATTCAATGTAAAACACTAAAAACATCTATATCAGTCTAGCAGTTAAATACATCTTTTATTTTCAAACACCAGGTGAGTATCCTACAAAATCAGTAATGAGGTTTGCCACTCCAATTCATTGTGAATGAATGACTTGACTTTCACAATAGTGAAAACTCCTGCTATAATCTATAAATCTGACATTGCACCTTCACTTTGCAGGTCTGCGTGCTAAATATTTAGTTGTTTTTGTCTTTTTGCATAAAGTACATCTATTGTGTTTAGCATTACTGCAGCAAAACTGAGCACCTGTGACAGTGGAACATCAAGAAAATGTGTAGAATATATGACTCGATTCTCTCTCACAAACACAACAGTTACACCTTGACATGTTCACATCTATTTGACTTATTATAGCCTATAACTTAAATAATACAACAGTAATTTGTTATTCCATTACTTTTAGTATCATTAAAATTGCATGTTCACATGGGTCCTACAATGATGGCTCACGTTTGTGAATGTAGGACTATTCACCTAGTAGATAAATTTCACTATTACATTGGTCTTTAAAAAAAATGTCACATTAAGTATTCACATAAGTCATGTTATTAATTACTTGTGTCATCCCAGAGACCAGACACAAACTAGAATATTTTAGATTAAATGCTCCTCATCCTCTACAGACAGCAATGGTCCCGAGATGGTCATAGTCCAGATAAGGCACAAAAAACATTGTCAAAACATTCCATTTGACTTCAGTGGTTCAACTGAGAACATGCCAAGCTACAACAACACTTTAGTGAGGCAAAACAAAACAGTAAATACAAAATTGTTTGCGTATATCTCTCCCACATTAGATCAGCGTGTGTGTTTACTATGAGCAGTAAGCGCACACCCTAACCTGTTGTGTGTTTACTACGAGCAGTAAGCGCACACCCTAACCTGTTGTGGCAGAGGCAAACAAGTTATTTTTACAGTACTTTTGATGCACAAATGTGTTTGAGTTTTGTATGATTACAGTTGAACCACTGAAGATAGAAGCAATGTTTTGACAGTTTTTAGTTCCTTTTCTGGACTTTGAACATCTTGGGACCCTTGCTGTACATGGAGAAAGAGAAAACTATAGCTTCATGGCAAATGAGTCAAATATCACATCGAAATCACCAAAACAGGCACAAACCAATGTTTAGTTTGGAGAGAGAGAAGGGAGGAAGAAAAAACATTTGCAAATTCTAAAAATAACTTTTCTCTGTAATTTTAACACAAATTTCACTGTAACAGGTGCTGTTATTTTGCTCCAGTGACACCTTCAGAGAACACCGTAGTCAGACATCCATAGAAAAGCAGAGAGTTTGGTGTGGTGTAGCAGAACTGCAATAGACGTCTGTCCAGGCTGACACTGGTTTAGGCCATCGGTATGTCCTTGATACCCTCAACTGGAGCTTCCAGAAAACCTGCAATAAATGAAATACTAGGTTACAACCAAGTTGGTATCTGCTATTATACAATTTGTCCTATAAAATCGTCACATTCAATAATTTTGACTCATCCATCTGAATATTCCTACTTCACTGATCTTGTTTGGGTTTCATTTACATTTAATTTGATAAGATTAATGATGCAAAATTTCTATTTTTAAATTGAACGCACAGACAAACCACACACAATTAGGTACTGCTACGAGTAAACCGCAGTATACAAGAGAGACAAACAGACACAAAGGAAAACAAAACACACACCAGAACATAGTATAACAATCAATAAAGAAACGAGGACAAAGCTGGTTTGTGAACACAGGCAATTATAAACAGAACATTATTTACCGACCAAAGAAAAAAGAAACTTGACATAAAATGAACTTAGCAAACTTACATACGGGCAAAGCCTTTTCCATTCAATGCTGTGTAGTGCGCCTCTAGTTAGGAGAACATATCTAAAGTAAAAGGAAACAACAACAGTAGTTCACTTTATAATAATTATTATATTGCATGTTTAATATATTATTGATAACATTGCTCAGTAAAAAGTTAAGGTTATTTGATAACTGTTTCTCAAAGTCACAATGTGTAGCCAGCTTTTTTTAGGATAATTCCTATAGTCATACATAAGATTTATCAAGAGGAATTTGCAACCAGCAAACAAAAAGTTGGAGAAGAAAAAATATTAACTATAAGAGACTCGAAGAACTAAGAGAAGTGAAGAATTAGGTGTGATATCATCAGGAGGCCTTTAGTTATCACCGGTGCCAGCATTTTCCAGAATTCAGATTTCAGATTCTCGAAAAAATTACTTGGCTGCAGTAAAGAATCATGAAACATTCACCACATCTAATAATTACAAGTTGTTGTAAACCATTACACGTACTGTAAAAGCTGTTTAAAGTTTTTTAGACATACAGGTTGAGAGAAACTCTAGGAGCAGCACTTTTGCAAAAGCCTGCATGTAGGACAGAGAAAAGGGATAGTTCAAAATTTAAATTCTGTAATCATGTTACGTGTTGAACAAAAGAAGATATTTTGAAGAAAGCTCGAAATCTATAACCATTGACTTCTACAGTATTTGTTTTTTTCCAACTATGGATGTCAATGTTTACAGGTTTTTAGCTTTCTTCAGAATAGCCTCTTTTGTGTTCAACAGACTAAACTCATAATGGTTTTAAACCACTTGGGGAGTAAAATGTAAGTAAATTTTCAATTTTGGGTGAACTATCCCTTTCAGTTTGAAAACACCAGAGATCTTATGTAGACCCTTTTCACAAGACAGTTGATGCGTTTCATTTGTCATCTTAATCCTCAAGTTTTTAATATTTAGATTTTTTTTTAAATAGCATGTTTATTTGTTTTTATGACTTCTCAATGACATCACATGTACTGCTGCTACACATATATCACTATTTTTTTTAAGAATACAAATTTCACTGTAACGTGTGCTGTTGTTTTGCTCCAGTAATACCTTGAGAGAACACCGTAGTAGTCAGACATCCATACAAATCATTGGCATGGTGTAGAACTGCAGTCTGTCCTGGCTGACAGGTTTAGGCCATCTGCATGCTCTTCATGCCCTCAACTGGACCTTCTAGAAAACCTAGAAAGTTAAAACACATTACACCTCTTCTCTGCTACTGTACAAAGTGTAATTCAAGCATTCATTTCTGACTAAATACATATTTGTCCCATAATATTGTCACATAGCATAACCTCGCAACATAATATCACAATAATAATATCAATATAACAATATAATATCACACAACATAGCCTAACAATCAATTAACAAACAGATTAGAAAGAGAATATCACCAACCAAAGCACCAAGATTTTTAACAGATAACTTAGTAAACTTACATATGGACAAAGCCTTTTCCATTCAATGCTGTGCAAGTTAGAGCGTCTCTGGAGTAAGTTACATCTCTACAAGTAAACAACAACACAACAGTGAAACGACAGCAGTTCACTTTGTAATAACAAAACAGCGTATAAAAAAGATATTGCCTTATAACGTTGCTCAGTAACTTTAAACCGCGTTTGGAGTTTATCGATTTAAATTTGCCAATTAAAACAGGTAAAAACACTAATATAGACTAAAGTTAAACATGTAGCATTAGCTCGAGATTAGCTGCTGCGTCACCGGAGCGCAAACAAGACTAAAAACCAAACTGGAAAGTTTTAAATGCTTCAAAATTCGAAACACTACAACTCAGAAGTCACCTTCAAGATTAACTGTGTGTAAAACAAGACTGGGGATAAACAAAACATGTAAAGCATCGAAAAACATGCTTACCTCTGAATTCTGTTGCACTGCAGGTGTCCGTAATTACGATTCAAACTTCCCATGAAGCGCTGCGCGTGGCCGCGTGCGCCGAGTCCTCCGATGATACCATGGTAACCACCAAAAACGTTGTTGAAAATAGGGTGAAGCCACGACGTTAATTCAACATACAGATCACGATTAAAAAATGTCAACGTTGACTTGTTTAATGATTTCTGTAACTTTTTTCAACCATTTATCATTCAACATTGTTTCAACTTTGAAACAACAACTGACGTATTTTCAACCGCATTTCAACGTTGAAGCCTGGTCATATGCAGGAAGTTTTTCAACCGTTGAACATTAAACGTTGTATCAACATTATTTCAACGTTAAAAACACACCTGACCTTATTTCAACCATATTTCAACGTTGAAAGTCGGTCGTGTGCCGGCTGGGAACCGTCTGCACTCCAGTATTGCGAATGCGATCTGATCTAACACACACAGCAGCGCAAACATGATGAAATGAACTCCTGCTGCAGGTCAAAATGAACCCATTTAATGCAAAACTAAATGCATTTCTCCACTAATTATTTAGACTAAAAGGAACAAATAGTCTTGAAGAAAGTTTTTCCTGTTGTCAAATGCGACAAGCAGACTGAATTGTGAATGAATGGAGAATGATTGACGGGCGCAGCCGCGCAGCAGCGGGAAGCGCTGAACTGAACATGAATTTAAACACTTTAATATTCATCTGTACTTCACATTAAACTGTAGAACGGCTTCAGAACATTTCGGATATAGTGGGCCTACATGACAATGTTCTAGTGCCTTAAAATAGGCTTCATGTAGCATATTAGTTGGCTTATAAACACAGAATATAGTGCACGCGCAAGATCGGATTTGGATCGGTACCAGCTGGCCGATACCCGATCCAGCAAAAATATGCGATATCGAACCGATATCCGATCCAAGTATCGGCATCGGTGCATCCCTAAGAAGAGTCATAACTGCATGTTCTCTGTTCTCGTTCTCTGACCGCTGAACTCGCAGACAGACTCCTGTTCCTTACTTCACACAACACAACGCAGAGGGGTAGTCGAGCCGTTAAGACCGGCCCCGGCTACAAGGGCATCCTATCACAATTTACCACATACTCCAATCTGGAGTCTTGGGATCATCACTATTGTAAAACTTAATACCTGTCGCTCTGCCTAAATCAGTAAATATTCATCAAGTTTGTATTCTACTCAAAAAAGTAAATGTAGTAAACTAGAAAGAATCTTGAACCTAAAAGTAAAGAAACTTTACTAATAAAAGATGCAACACAGGACAATTGAATGGGCTTTCTAAACTTGAGGCCCTGGTATACTGCAAACTAACTGTCCTGGAGCTCCACCTTCTTTGATGTGCGGTGTCTTCCCAGTGATGTTTCTCATTCAGGGAGTCAGACAGAGAACATTATCCAAACCAACACAAGCTACATGAATACACTGGAGAGTGGAGTACAGATGTATCCGCACCTGTACAATCATTTGCAAAGAGATTTTAAGCCGCAGAGGTGCTGTTTGCCAGATTTGAAACGGTTCTTCTCTCAGCCGCAATGACAGTGTTTACGGTAAACGTGAGGAGCGAAACATATTTACAACCCCACCTACTGCAGTGTAGGAGTGTTGGAAAACAGTATACCGTCACTCAGCCTTTTCAAACATTATTCAGACATGAAACATCCTGTGCACATGAGAAAATGTTTTGCTGCATTCATGTCATGTGTGCAACTTTGTCCATGTGTTTCTTAAGCTGCACTGAATGAGCAAAACTCTGTAGACACTGATCAGATCTGTACGGTTTCTCTCCAGTGTGAATCCTCTTTTGTGTTTTCGGACGTGTTAACTGATTAAACCTCTTGTCACAGTGTGAACACTTGTACAGTCTCTCCAGTATGAATCGTCTGGTGCAGTTTCAATTTTAGAGCTGTAATAAAAGTCTTCTCACATTCAAGCACATATACTCGTTCACACCAGTGTGGATCTTCATGTGTTCATTAAGGTTTGCTGATGGGTTGAAACTCTTCCCACACTGAGTTCATGTGAATGGTTTCTCTCCAGTGTGGGTCTTCATATGTTTATTAAGGTCTGATGAGTTGCTGAAACACATCCCACACCGAAGCTGTGGTCACACATACGACAGAATTTCGCAAACTCAAACTCTAGGTTGACTTCGGCTTTATTCTCCTGGATCATCAGTGAAACTGTGCTGAAGACTGAGGAGGAGTGTGTGTGTGTGTGAGTAAAAATAGAGATATTCTGTGTGTGTGTGTGTTTGTGTGTCACCAACATAATTTACTGAAAACAGGTCATTTGTGTCTGTATTATTTAATATTCTTGATTTTCTCTGTTGTTTGTGCACAAATATTAAAAGTCAAATCCACTAGAGATGATGATGTTTATTTGATGATGGACATGTGAAATGTCTGAATCCTGTCTAAATCTGTCAAATCACACACTCAAATCAGCTTCAGAGACTTTCTGGAAATCACAACAGCAACACATATCAGGCAAATGAATAAATGAAGGATGAATGAATGAAGTGTGATGTTTGATTGCTTATTCATGCGGTTCTTGTGTTTATTTCATTATTTGAACATGACAAACAATGAAAACACATCCTATTAAATGCAGCCAGGAGAGAGAATAGTACCAGATTCACTGTTCTGCCTCCACATACACACTGCATTACACACACCTCACACAAGCGCTCATTCATTTTTCTGTAGTTTGATGTAAAGATGATGTCATTCATACATAAACACACATAAATGCACAAACATTAAAAACAAACAACCACACTGATGGATTTAAGCTGCTGATGGCCGTTAAACGTGTGATAACAGTCTTGTGAAAATAGTTCATCAATTAACATCATGAGTCTCTCTAATGCTCAAATCTGGACTTTCAGAGCAGACCAATGAGCTTTTACAGCATCTTCATCTACATGTTCATTAAAGATGACTCTAATGAGCTTTTCTCAATCCATTGGGTCTCTGCTTGAATGTTGACCCTAATTCATGATGATTTTACAGTAGATCCCTAAACTGATCTCTGCTAAATGTGGAGCTCTGATCTTTTGTTATCAGCAGTGATTTGGGTTGAAATAAACTCTGTTAAACTTGTCAATTTCCTCAAGCGAGCTTTAGAAGCCTGTAAGCTTGAAGAAACTAATCTATTTGCTGAAATATTGGTGGGACAGGGGAGTCATTTTTATTTTAGATTACTTAAAGAGCACGGTGACCTTTATTCTGACTCTGAGTTTATTGTCATTTGTTGGAGGATTTATGAATATGGGTTATTAATTCTGTCTCACACACACTAATACATTACACTTGAGCTTATGTTTAAACAAGCATAAATTAAGATTATTAAATGTAACAATTAGTGGATTAGAATAATCTTTGTTAATAAATCGAGCTCAGGCAAATTTAATGATAATTTACTTCTATTAAAATTTGAGCTGCTTTCAATATACACAATAAGATGAAAGAACTATTATAAAGTGGTTCATAACTACTCTCCCTGTAATTCTTTATTGTCTAGATTTAACACAATTATTAATAATGTGCAGTTTCGTAAGGGGTTTTGGACAAAAGTGTTCTGCTGTTCTTCAGCTTACAAGGTATAAGTTGTTGTTTTTTTATGTTTTTTTTTTTATTTATTTAATTTGTTTTTAGAACAACAGTATCTCCAGCAGAAAAGATATCCAAAGATGCCATTTTAAAATGTAAAGAAGTCAGTGTTTTTGAAACTAATGAAGACAGCAGAAGTCAATGATTCATTTTCATTATTCAGCCTGACATGTTTACTGCTCCAAAATATTTTAAAAGTTTCTCAAAATAAAATATATTGTGCTCAAATGGAAGAGGTTTTGTTTTTGACCCAGACATTTAAAAGAATGTCTTTTAGAGCAGTAATTACAATACCAAGAAACGGTGACATTTTTATCCAAGCCTACAATAGAAAACACAGGAGTAATTGTGTTAGCCCAGGCCAACAGGTCAACAAAACAGAACCGTTTTTGAAATATATTTTCAATAAAATTCTGGCAGTAATTTGGAAAAGCTTGCATTTGACTATTAACACCAACATCATGGTTTAGAACAATAACTTTCTAATGAGACCATTCATATATCCACAGTAAAACATGAGCAAAATAGAAACGTTAACACCCACTCCAGCCATTAAGAGTTCAGATCAGTATTCATGAAAGAACAACAAGTTGCTAATGAGACTATTCATACCTCCATCACTCAGCAACATTAGCAAATTAGTAACGTTAACACCCACTCTGGCTGGCCATTGAGAGTTTAGATCAGTATTCATGTAAGAACAAAATATATTTCAATAAAATGTTTATGTATGTATATATGTATTGAGATATATTCTGTTCTTACATATATGTAACAATACAAGAATAAATATATTAAGAATACAATCAGCATCCAAACTGGCAGCTTACATGCAACGCAATTAACTTAAAATGGCAAATAACTCAGTTGTTTCCAATTCTTCAAGACTCCAGGTCCACTCGAGATGTATGTGTATATATTCTATTTTATTTATTGTATCTTTCACCAAACTAAGTATAAATCCACTAAAATGTGTTTACAAGTCTCTTTTTTTTGGTTGTTTTTTTTATTTGGTGAATTTAAAGACTGGCGATGCAGTGGTGCAGTAGATACTGCTGTCGCCTCACAGCAAGAAGGTCGCTGGTTCGAGCCTCGGCTGGGTCAGTTGGCTGGGTTTCCTCCGGGTGCTCCGGTTTCCCCCACAGTCCAAAAGACATGCGGTACAGGTGAATTGGGTAAGCTAAATTGTCCGTAGTGAATAAGTGTGTGTGGATGTTTCCCAGAGATGGGTTGTGGCTGGAAGGGTGTCCGCTGCGTAAAAATGTGCTGGATAAGTTGGCGGTTCAATAAAGGGACTAAGGATTAATAAAGGGACTAAGCTGAAAAGAAAATGAATGAATTTCAAGACCCTAACACATATAATTGTATATAATCACTGTTCACTATAAGACTGTTCATATCTCATTCATGCTCTCTCAGGAGGCTTTAACAACACAATCTTAGAAAGCAAATGGTTAAACAGTTTCATTGTCGAGCTTATTATTTTTTCACTTAATTGTTGTCTTATTTAAAATCACACACACACACACACACACACACACACACACACACACACAACTCTATTATCCATTATTACAGAAAATTAAATATATATTTACTTTGGGTTTTATATTTAAATGGAAACTAAACAACTGTCTGTCATTGAACTTTAGTTATTTTATCCCTGTACTGTCCTTTATGTTTTGTTGTTTTTTTTTTTTTCAGTTTCATATGTATATTTTCACATAAGTTGTGTATTATTAAATAGTCTTTTCTTGTTTGTGTACTGTTTCAAACTTTTAAGACAATATACTTCCCTGCATCTGTGTGGTAAAATATAAAACTACTCTAAGTCAAAATAAAGACAATATATTTTTAAATACACAGAAACATATACCTAGATCAGTTCTTGTATCTGTGTTATAAATGGGTTCTGCCCCTGTTGGGCCATTAACACCTGGGGATGGGCAGATTGGGCTGCTGTTGGATGCTGCGCCCTGATAGGCTGTTGACCTGCTGCCAACTCAGGTTAAAGAGGCCTGTCTCATCACAATCATTGTACAGTTGTGTCACTTTCAGCTACAGCTTGCTTCTCTTGACCAGTGGACAGAACTCACATTCTACGTCTGAAATGGATTCTGAACAGTAAGTAGATTTAGTCAGTATGCCTTATGCAGCAGTCCTCTTAAACTCAGTTTAGCTTGTGTCATGTCAGTGGAGTTAGCTGATTTTGTGGAAGCCAAGACAAGAGTCTTTATCATTCAGTGTAGAAGACCTCTGAAGAGGACAGATGTTTGTGAGAGGACACCACAGTTGTACACTAATTGAGTTGTCATTTGATATTGACTTGAAATCCTAACGACAGGAATAATCTTATAGATATATTTGACACAGAGAGATCTTCTCTTATCACAAATGTTATCTTATTATAAATGTATACATTATTTAAATAATATTTTTGATAATGTTAGAAAGATTATTATTATATTAATATGACATTACATTTTGTCTTAAAACTCTATTCAAAATGTTCGGCACACTTTGCTGTGTGTTTGTGAGCTCGTTCCTTTGTTCCTGTACCTGGGGTGGGGTATGGTGAACCCTAAACCTTCACAAAGCTCCTCTTGCTCTCTTTATTCTATAACATGTTGGTTTCATTATTCACACAGATCCTTCCAAAACAGGATGTATTTCCTCTGCCCTGTGTGCAAAAAGGCTCCTCACTCTCTTCCTGGCCATCTCAGGAAGGTGTGTATGAGGAACAGCACAGAGGCAGAGATCAAGGCTGTCGTCTTAGAGGCCAAGAAGGAGTTGTCCGAATTCAGTCGCAGAGGACGTTTCTGGGAGTTTGGAAAAATTTGAGACATATTGGACTCTACTAATCCTCTGGCCAGGTTTGTAACTCAGTTTAGCTTCTCTGATTTGATGTATCTGACTTCAAATCAAACATCTACACATATAAATATACATTTTTGCTATTGTTTATTTGACCTTTTTATGTTACTTGTTTTAGAATGATTGCGGAGATGCAGTCAAAGGGGTTGGTGATTAATAACTTACCTTCAGTCCTCCCGGAACCAGCTCAATCGACTACATCTTCTGTGCCTCAAAGCTCTGGAGAAGGTGCAAAAGGTCCAGTGGAGCCTCCAAATGAGCCCTTGTCTGACGAGAGCTCTGGAGAGAACTATCAGAGGTGCAGTTTCACATCGGCATTCCCAGAAAATAAATGAACACTTTGGATTTCTCTTTAATATATACAGTCGTTTTGATCACCTACTGTTTATTGTTTTTATTTCAGCACTGGTGGACCGATGTGGACCTCTTCCGTGAGGGTGGAGATGGTCAAAAAAGGCTTATACAATAAGCACTCCATTGACCACCCCCTTCTAGCAGGATTTAATAAGGACCTGCACACTGACCCAGGACATAAAAACAGCAGACAAGTAGTAAGTTAATTAAATGAGTGAAGGTATACATGCAAAAGTGTTTATTTTAATGTGAAATGTGTCATTTCAGGTGGAAACAGTGTCCAGATTCTTGCATTACATGGACCCCACTGAGCCAAACCTGATGTTTGTTCGGCAGGTGGAGAAAGTGCAAGAGTACTTTAACATCTTGGGAGATACAAAGCTCTCAAAATGGACAGTGTTCAACTACTGGAAGAGTCTCAAGAGGTCAGTAATGTGGAACAACCACAAGTTTGCCATGTATATGTTAACTAATTTCAGCTGTGCTATATTCTGACTGTAACAACCTAATTTTGATCTCTTTTCAAGGTTCATGAAATACATTAGTAACTCCACGGACGTTCGCCACAACAATCCATCTCTGTTCCAGGACTGTGAGAGTTTTATGGATGCACTGTATGGAATACAGAGTGGCATGACCAAAAAAGAGAGCATGGAGATCACAGGGAAAAAATCAGAGTTTGGTTATGGCAGAGAAATTTTGCCAAAGGACTGCCTTGCTGTTTTGGAGGCTGCATTCCAAGATTTCCAGGCCATAATACACAAAATGCAGGGTCCAGGAGCCATCACAGGGGACTGTTTGACTAAAAATGAACGGCTGCTTATCCTCTACTACCTTGAGGCTGTTATCATGCTGAAGCTACTTCAGCGGCCTGCAGTAGTGACACACATGACTGTAAGTGTTTGTTTTTCCTCCCTTCTCTTCTTTGCTCCTATGCTTCATCAATGTGCAAAACTGTCTGTTTGCAGGTTGAGGACTGGGAGGGGAGAAGCCGGATAGAGAATGGTGTCTGTGTTGCAGTGAAGGAGCACAAAGTACCGTTGTCCCACGAACAGGAACATGTAAGTTTATATTGTACTTTAAATCATAACAGCAATAAATATATTGTGGCAAATTCTTATTCATTTATTTTTCCCCTTTCTCTAACTAGTGGTTCAGCTTGTACTTCAATGAGGTGCGGCCAGTAATGCTGCAAGAAAACCGCACCGGCGACGATGTGGCAGTTGATTAGTTTTTTGTGTCAAGTAGTGGGAGATCGATTTATAATCCCTCCAATGACTTAAAAAGACTACAAGACAAGTAAGCAACATGACACCTGTCTTTAACTCTACATGTTCATCCGTCCACTTTTTGCATTCTTATGATGCCTTGTGTTTCAGATACAGTCTCCCCAGTGTGACCTATGGTGATGCCCAGAGAGCATTTGAGGCAGCAGCCCAAAACCTGTCAGAAGTGGAGAGAAATGTGGTGGGACGTCTGTTCGGGTACAAGCCAGAAACAGCTAAAAGGAACTACATGAGGAGAACGTCTTCAGATGTATTTCTGGCTCTAAGTGTGATAGATCAGCTCGCTGGGAAAAAACGGTAAGCATCTAACAACTGAGATGATCCTTATTCTTAAATTTGCAACCCACAGCAGTGATTAATTTGCCTCTCCTTCCTTCAATATTTATTTTTTTGTGATCTTATAGACAAGGGTCCAGGAGAGCTTCCTGCCCTGAGATGAGAGTGGACGAACAGACGGCCTACACAACTCTTGAGCAGTTCTGTCCAGTGACTCTGGAGGGGCCTCCTCCAAAAAGGGCTCGCAGGAATGAGCTGTGCGGCTCAGAACATGAGAGGCACTGCTATGACCGCTGGCGTAGCGAGCAGCTCAAGCTGCGTGAACAGCATGCTCTTGGTGAGTATACATATGATTAATGACACAAACAGTGAAACTGAGTGAAAATAGCCAAATACTGATGTGTTTTGTGTTTCTAGAACACTTTGCTGGACAGCAGCCATCAGAGTCCAAAATAAAGCGCTGGATAGACAAACAAGGGTGGACGTCAAACGTGCCACAGGCTGCAGTGGTTCTGAAGCAGTGGAAGCCCGTTGCCAGGTTGGACTTGGTCATGGACAGCAGCTTTGTGCATAAAATGATTTTTTCTCAACGCTGGAAAGGACTGACTGTCAGGCCCATCCCTGACAAGGGCGATGGTGTTTTCACCAAAAGACCCTTTCAGATCGGGGAGGTTGTCTGTGAATACCACGGCCAGCTGGTTAGCCATGAAGATGGGATGGCAATTGCTTCGACCGGCGGCATCAGAGGTGGCCATTTGTTTTTTTATAAGAACAAACAACATGAAGCCATGTGCATTGATGCACATGAAGAAAGTTGTCAGTGTCATCCCATGAAGTTCAATTATGGACGCCTGATACGTCACTCCAGCAAAAGAGCCAATATCCGGCCCAGGCTGTACGTCCTTAATGATAGAGACATCATTCTCTTCATTGCCACTAAAGACATATTGAGTGATGAGGAGTTACTCTATGATTATGGCTCAAAGAGGAGATCTTTTGCCGGGAAAGGGCTGGAATTGGACTGGATGTGAAACAACATCTTTCCATCCTCATTCACTTCTAACATGTCCAACTCCAAGTTTCCACCTGTGGCCATGTTTTCTCCTCTCTCTCTGGACTCTGTACAACCATCACTGCTCTTCTCACCCTAAAGTACTCTTCCTGCACTGTCAAGCACCAACACTGCTCTCCAAAAAGAGACTTGGCTGTAATAGGCTGAATGAGTGGGTCTTACAAACTATTCACCTTTACTTTCAGAGAACTGTATTTTCTCTTACTGACTTGTCTTTTTTTCACTTTTTTTCATAAGTTTCCTTTATGCAATAGTGAGAGTGTGAGTATGCTACTTCATATTCTCTCCTCTGTCTCTGGATTCTGTACAACACATGTGGAATTACAGCCTGGTAAGTATGCTCAAACTGCTCGTAACCCACCCCTCCACCCATCTTTAACTGTCAACCATATTATTGTGCACTTTCTGGTTGTCCTCTTCTTTTTGTTTCAGATTACCAAGGCCTTTAAGTCCTAGCTGCCATGGACCTTTCTGTCAAGATATATCCAATAATGTTAATTATTCATTGTAAGCTATAGTATATTCATCCTAGGATTCACCGCCATGTTTTATTGAAGACATTACCTATGTTGCCTCTATGTTTAATTATATGTTTAATTAATGTTCTAATTTTGTTCATTTGTTTGCTCTTATATGTACTGGAAGTTGTTTATTTTCTTTAGTGCTGTTATTATCTGATATTATTATTATATATACAGTCTTGCACTGTGCTGTTATTTCACATTCTTATTAAAAAGTTGCAGAAAGGACCCAGTGTCACAAAGTTCTGTTTCAGTGGATTCATTTTATGCTTTTGAAACTAAATAAAAGTGTAAACACAGACACAATGTTTAGGATATATTTAATGATCATTTAAACTATTTATTTAATTTAAAAACGTGTAATCCTTTAAAAGAAAAAATACACTTTATTATTTAAAACATGTAAAGCTTTTTCAGATAAGTGCAACACTTTTCCCCCTTTACTTTAAAAGTGATGTGATAGTTTAAATAAATAAGAAGAAAAAAAGGAAAATGACAGGGAAAAACAACTCGATGATCAAATAAAAAATTTTCCCTGCTATTTTCCTTTATCCATGTGATCAGCTGAGGGCAAGACAGAAGGAATCCACAAATATCTTGGAAAAAACACTGAAATAACGGGTTATTGCTCTTTAAAGAGAATAAGGCAGCGAGCCTAATTAATAAAATAGTTTACAGTCAAATACAACAAGAATTTATTTTAGCAAAAGAAAAAAAAGTCAATATATTTTGGACAGAATTCAGTGTGAAATGTAAGACATTACTTATAAAAACAGACAGGCCTACAGAATTATTATTAAAGTGTATGAACATGAATGGCAGCTGCTGTTTTTGATCTAACAGCAGCAAAACTACATGCTGAACGCTGTGAGTTTTTGTCAGGATGATGATGATACATGAGCCAACTTTTTGAGCAATGTTAGGCAGTATTACAAGGTGTGATGCTGCTTGGCTACTTTCATAAAAATGGTAACAAACATTTTACATAATTTTTTTAAAATGTAAGTTATTTTATATTATTGTATCAATAGGATGTGAGGTCTAGTTATCTACCAATCTCACTCACGATCCTTCAGCTTAGTCCCTGATTTATCAGGGATCGCCGCAGCAGAATGAACCGCCGATTATTCCAGCATATTTTACATAGCGGATGCCTTTCCGCTGCAAGCCAGTACTGGGAAACACCCATACACTCTCACATTGACACATGCACATATACACTACGGCTAATTTAGTTTATCTGTACTGCATGTGAATACAGCTAGTGAAAATAAAACATGTAGTAGTAATGGGTACTTTTTACTTAAAGAGCACCTATTTTTCAAGATTTAAGATAAATATTTTGTGTCTCCAGAATGTGTCTGTAAAGTTTCAGCTCAAAACCCATCAGCTTATTTGTTATACCTTTTAGAATGTTGGGATTTTCTGCTTTAAACACTTAGTCTTGGTGGATTAAACAAGTTTTTCAAAATTGTGTTAAAATGTTTGGATTAAAAGTTTTGATCAACTTCAAATACTGAATGTCTGTGTATGTGAGAGATAGAGCAGATATGTTGTGTAAAGTGGAAAACGAGGGAGTAATGTATCAATAAGTCATGACTGGACCAGGAAGTGGCAGGAAAAAGCTAAACAAAAAAGACTTTTATTTTGGCGTGGCGTGTGACGTCTTAAGGATGTGCCGCTCCCGCGCTGTGATTCGACTTGAGAAAGGTTTGTTTTAAAACTTTTACACAGATATAAACCGACTGAGTAAAGTTTCAGGTTTTTCATTCGATGCTAAATGATGTACCTGCTGTTGACAATATTATTTTAACCTTTTATACAACGTAGTACTATTTTATTCACAGTAATGAGGACTATTGTTTGAATAAAGTAACAGAAATGTGTGTAATAAGTGTTTTAATGAAGGTTTAATTTATTAAATAGCATAATGTCATTCCATTCTAAGTGTACATCACTATATTTAATAAATGTAGTACTAGTTTTAATCAGCTCATTTGTGACTATTGTTTTTTGCTCAGACTTACTCTTTTACCTGATTTCTTCTTGTTAATGACTCTCATATAAAGAAACTGTTGAAGCAAGTGTTGAAGAGAAGTTATTTTGTTTCTGTTCATTGTTTTATTTATTTTAAACTGAACATTTTTATTGTTTTGTTCATTTTAAACAGGATAAAGTGTCCAAACACAGAGAAAAACTCCTGCTGAAGCGACTGATCTCCACACTGTTATAAAGATGGCGTTTATTAAAGAGGAGAGTGAAGATGTGAAGATTGAAGAAACATTCAGAGTCAAACAGGAAGATCTGCAGGAACAAACAGGTTGGTTTTCATTCTCAAAGACCAACTCAGTCATTTGATCCTCATTTTAATAATAAGAATACTAAATTAAATCCATCTTGCAGCCCTGAGTGTGCTGCCTAGTTCTCCTAAATGCACATAAGCACTCATTGAAAGACAGGAATCAGTTTCTTTCTTGTTACTTGTTCTCACAATTCCCTTTTTTCATCAACTTCTTTATGTGTTTAAACTTGTTTCTAGTAGTTGTTATTAGTTCTCACAGATAGTATCGGAGTTAGAATTACATCATTATTATAATAACTAATTACCAGGACTATTGTGTTTAAACAGGGTTTCTGCAGGGTCTTAAAATGTCGTAAATTCCAAAATCAGAATTTTAATCCTTAAAAAGTCTTAAATTTACTGAAATATTGTGTTGTAGGTCTTAAATCTTTTTTAAACAAGTCTTCATTTTCCTTTGTTCATGTTCTGCTACCCAATCTGGCCAAAACCCATACAATCACCAACAATCATCTCAATAAAACTTTCAACTTTTCATTCAAAAAGGTCATTTTAACTCTATTTATCATAATGGTTTAATTATTTTCCTTACAATAACATTTGTTTACACGTGCTCCATGTATTTACTGCTGAGGACATCGACCTGGACAGATTGTTGTTCATAGATTTAGTTTATTATAGTTTTTAAAACTTTTAAAACATTTGTTTATTTATTTATTTTTATTTTAAAGAAATTTTATTTTGGAAAAAAGTGTATGAATACAAGTAGAGCTCTCTTGTTTTTACACAATATTTAAGATCTTTTGCTAAGAAATATCTAAAATATTTTAATTTATTATTATTAATTTATTATGGTATTAGTAAATGTATTAAATTATAATATTGTTTTGATAGGACAAATAAAAATCTTTTCCATCTGGGCCATTTGAAAAATTCCTTAGCCTTATGAGTCTAAAATGTCATTCATAATGGTCTTAAAAATGTCTTTAAAAATTCTTACATTTAACTTGGTGAAACCTGCAGAAACCCTGGTTTAAAGTATGTCAAAAAACGTGGATGCCCCCAATTTTAAACATGCTGAATGAAATGGACACTAAAGTAATGAATTGTTATAAAACATTGTACAATATTCTAAACTATATGAAATGAACAAATGATAGTGGAACAATAACGTTTAGCATTGCACTGACTACATCTGGCCAACAAACTAGTCTAAAAATGACTTTTGCTGCGTAAGAAATGGATTACAGCATGCTGATGATATGCAAACATTTGAGTGTAAAGTTCATCAGAAATTCTCAGAATATTGACCATCTTCTTCACGTACCAGCAGGCGGCGCCATTGGAATCTTTTTGCTTGAGACTTTTAAAGGATGAATGTTTAGATCATAAAAACAGTGTTATGCTGCTTAGGCATGGGACGATAACCACTTTCAAGGTATACCGTGGTTTGGAAAAGTCAAGGTTTTAAAACCGCCAATATTTTCTGCTGTACCGTCCCTACGGTATATGTAAGTTGTTGTTTTTTTTTACTTTTTGAGCAGTAATCACAGTACCGTGAAATCGTGATAATTTTATCCAAGGTTATCATACTATCAGAATCTTATACTGGCCCATGCCTATTGCTGCTTGATGTTGCAAAGTCATATTTTCTAATTTATTGTTTTTCCTTGTATATATAGACATGAACACACCTGTTTGTAGAGTAAGTAGTGTGACCGTTTTCTGCTGTTTATTATTCCTGGTCATTTCTCCAATAGGCAGCTGAAGTTCTAAAACAATAGCATATGAGATCAGTGCTCCGTTTCAGAAAGGAGGTTAAGTGAAAACTCATAGTATTTTAGTACTTTAACTCAGAGTCAGTTACTGTGGTCACTTACTCTGTGAACCTAACCTGGTCAGCAGCAGGTCTTATTCTCTAAACTCTGAGTTTCTGTCGGTCTCCTCCACTTTTTTTTTTTAGATGAAGTGGTATTTCTCGCTTAGCCTTGCATTTCCAGCTATCTATTTTTATGTGCAGTTTGGATAGGCTATGAGCATAAAAAAAATCGGTTGATGGAAACGTCATGATGCACATAACTTTTGAAATATAGTCATAAAAAACATGCGCATAACTGAGTAGGATAAACTTTTTATCTGATAAGAAAAGATAAACTTACATGAACTACGCAAGCACTTTTACTGAACAAATTCCAGTATGTGCATTAAAAAAGGTTTGTTATAAGAGATCATATGATGATGATAATGTGTGTGAATGAACAAACCAGCAGGCTGAGCACACTGTAAAACATCTGAAATGTTGTTTTGGTTATTCTAAAACGCCTTAACCATTTTAGTATTAATGTTATTATATTATTAATTACCTCCAGAGCATTGTCATTATTTGCACGTCTTTTATGCGTTATTCCAGTTTTGCAAATAAATTTAATTAGCATTTTTGGATGGAAACATAGCTATTCCCCACATTTCAGTCACACTAAGAACAAAGTCACGTACGAGAATGGCTTGTCCTTCTTTAATGAATAATTAGCTTAAAATTTCAGACTTTCGACAGGGACATGTACTGTAACTAGATTAAAGAGCCCCTATTATACATTAAAATGGTCATATTTTGGTTTTGGGGGTCTCCAACAACATGCTGAAATGCATGCAAGGTCAAAAAACACCTTCATTGTCTTATAATACACATTTATTTTTACCTAATTATCCTAGCGACTCTCATATGAATCGTTCAGCGATTCATTTGTACCCAAACTCCTCCTTAGCGTGATGCTAATCTGCGCTGATTGGACCGATGACTCAAGGCCGATTTATACTTCTGCGTCAAGCGCACGCGTATGCTACGGCGCAGCCTACGCGTGGATGCATAGCCCCTTGCCGTGGCCGTCGGCGTCGTTGACGTGCACCTCTCAAAAAATCTAACGCATACGCGTAGCACAAGCTCTGTGATTGGCCGGCTTGGTAGCGCTGACGAGTGTGGGCGGAGGTGAGAGCCGCGCGCCCGATGCAGCGAGTGTTTACAAGTGTGGAGTCCCGTGAAGGAGCTCCGGATGGAGACTGTTGTTTTGTGTTTACCTTATGATTAAAGTTGTTGCGTGTCCGCCGGTTCCCGCCTCAAAATTAGCGAGTTTGAGCCACTTGTACATTAAGGAAGTGTTCAGGAAAAACAAAAAAACCAGCGAAGAATCTCGACACAGAGGAACATAAACACCTACTGCCAGCTAGCGTTTCGGAAGTGTATTGCAGAGAAACAGAAACAGCGCGCAGAAGTATAAATACACTGCTACGCGCGAGGCTTGCGCCGTGGGTTACGCCGATCACTTGACGCAGAAGTATAAACCAGGCTTCAGTCTGTTGAGATTGGTCGACAGCATTTAATTATTCAGCGTTCCGTATTTCAGACTCATCTAACGTCACCCTCCTGATTTGTTATTTCTCCCGGCCCGGTCCTCAGCATTTTGGTACGGTCTGTATAACCCCTGGCTCGCCAACATTGGTATAGGATCTGTTAGTTACTAACATCAAAGTAGCCGGTTTAGCGGCAAAAGCTGTACTATTATGAAACTTGACCGCTGCACGTGTGTAAGAACAGCTGATGGTGGCCATAGCAACGAACAAACAGCAGAGTACACGAGCTCACAAACGCATTTTAATCCGTTAACAAAGTGACACGCGTCGCGTTTTCAACGTGGCTTTAGACACGATATGAGAATACAAGGAGTTAACTAGATACACTACAAGCGGTTACAAGTAACAAAACACAGTAAAATACATTTTACTGAAAACAATGAGGCTTTTAACGCACATACTTACACTTGTGAAATGGAGAAAGAAGGAGGGGTTGGATACAGGGGGCAGGCCAGATTCATGGTGGCAGGCCAGATTGGCCATCAGGCCACTGGGAAATGTCCCAGTGCTCCCTATGGCCAGTCCGCTCCTGCATACATCAATAGTCTTTTCTGATCCTTCCTTTAACAAACCGCAGACGAATCCCCCATTGTAAGTGTGTAGATTTCAGAAGCACTCCTCAGAGGGAACATAACACAAGGCTGGGGCTATAATGCTGAGGCATTTTTGCAAAAATAAACCTCAAGCTGACTCTGACAACTGACTCTTCACAGTTTCATCTTTGGTTCATCTGCACACTTCTAATAATATCCAGCTGAGCACAGCGTCTTCGTGAACCGTCGACTGCTACAGTGTTCTTTTCAGTGTTGCCAGAGGAGTTGACTGATTCCAGCCCAAAACCTATCCAAAAGGTTTTTACCTGCATCAAATTCAAAACCGCCCAATCTGGCAACAATGGTTCTTTTTCTCCATTTTCTTTTTCTTGCTACTGTGTTTGTGGGCGGGGCCGGGGGTTTCAAATTTTCCTGGGTTTGCGCGCGCACAAATGGGTGGGGCTTAAGTTTCGTATCAATGTCACTCCGAAACGGCTAAAGACTCATTATCAAGACGATTCATTTGAAGCACTATGAGTCGACTCTTTTATAAATGATTCAATAGTTTTAAACACTGTGCACTTTCAGATTTAAGCCTTAGCTGGATATTTCACTTTACTTAGAGCTGTTACACACTACATGCAAGCTCATTTTCAAAAAATCATAATAGGGGCTCTTTAACGGGATTATTGCTCGTTCTAAAAACTATTTTTAAGTTATGCTTACATTCTAAATGTCATATCAACCTCTACCACTTGATCAATAAAAAAGGCAGACACAGAAGTGCACTTTTATATCTATTAAAACTGACCAACATGTATAAAAGTGGGAACCTTAAATTAAACATTTCCACTGAACATTAATCAGAATCAGAATCAGTTTTATTGCCAAGTGTGCTTCACACACACAAGGAATTTGTTTTGCCAACAGAAGCTTCCAGTGTACATAAAGATGCAGTTAGTCAAAAAGATCTGGATGTTGAATTGTATGTACAGATTTGTTGTAAATATACAGGTTATAAGGTGCTGTGTACCAATGCGAATGGAGAAAGTATTGCATTGTATATTGTTATAAAGTGCTCTGTACAAGTGCGTATGAGAAAGTATTGCACGTTTATTGCACAGTAGAGGAATATTTAACTGTTCATGAGGTAGATGGCCTGAGGAAAGAAACTTTTCCTGTGTCTGGCTGTTTTTGTGCTTGGCGCTCTTTAGCGCCGACCAGACGGTAACAGTTTGAACAGGTAATGTGCTGGGTGCGAGGCATCCAGAGTGATTTTGCGAGCCCTTTTACTCCCTCTGGAAGAGTACAGTTCTTGAAGTGTAAGAAGGGCAGTGCCAGTGATTCGTTCAGCAGTCCGGACTATTCGCTGTAGTCTACGGAGGTCAGTTTTGGCAGCTGAGCTGAACCAGACGGTGATTGAAGTGCAGAGGATGGATTGGATGACAGCTGAGTAGAACTATACGAGCAGCTCCTGTGGCAGGTTGAACTGCCTCAGCTGACGAAGGAAGTACAGTCTCTGCTGGGCTTTCTTCACAATAGAGTCTATGTGAATGTCCCACTTCAGATCCTGAGAGATGGTTGTACCCAGGAACCTGAATGACTCTACTGCAGCCACAGTGCTGTTCATGATGGTGAGTGGGGGGAGTGCAGGGGGGTATCTCCTAAAGTCCACTATCATCTCCACTGTTTTGAGCGCATTTAGCTCCAGGTTGTTGTATCTGCACCATAAAGCCAGCCGCTCCACCTCCTGTCTGTATGCAGACTCGTCACCGTTCCAGTAATGTCATCAGCAAACTTCAAGAGCTTAATGGAGGGGTCTTTTGCGGTGCAGTCGTTGGTGTACAGGGAGAAGAGCAGCGGGGAAAGAACGCATCCCTGTGGGGCACCAGTGCTGATGGTGCGGCTGTCGGATGTGATTTTGCCCATTCTGACTAGCTGTTGTCTATCTGTCAAAACTAAGGTTATATGCATTCTTGTTTTGTCAAATTTGTTGTAGAAACTATGCAGTAGCCTATTTTATGCAACTTAATGCAATTACATCTGAAATAACTTCAAAATTATCCAGTTCCCCAATTTTTTAAGTAAAAATCTAATAAGTGTCACACATTACATTACTAATTTTATTATACTTAAATATTTAAATACTTAAATGTAACCTTACGCATTAACTTGAGCAGCTATGTTTCCCACAGTAACTGTCTCTGTCTCACTAATGCAGTAGTGTTGCTTTTTTAAATATATGCTCATATTTGCTATAACTTTGCATGAGCACATCAAGTTCAGCTGGATAAAGAAATGCTGATCTCTTTTTTTAGATATTGCCATGATGACTCATAATATCTGCTCTCCATTGATAATGCCTTTTTATAGTCACGATGTGCGAGCTTAAGTTGATTGACCTAACTCAGATCAGCTATTCTGAATCTGAAAACTGAGTTTTTAATCTCTCTGTAAATCAACTCAGAGTTCAAGTTTAAACTCTGAGTTGGTTGAACCTCCTTACTGAAACAAGCCCCAGGTCACCATGACATGATTGACAATTGTCGCTGTTTGTCATTGTGCTCTGTTTATCTTGAGAGCTGATGCTGAGTTAATTTTAAGGCTTTTCGCACTTTAAATTGTTAACCCTGGGTCATTCTAACACTGGATAAACAGAATCCTGGGTTATCTGTAATCACTTTCCACACTGCTCATGCTATACCTAGGGTTAACAAATAATCCTGGGTGTTCATTAACAGACGTTTCACATTCACAAACCCCGGGTTAACATTATTATTATTTGTATATTTACGTTGTCACTGTCCCTGATTGGACAAACAGCAGGTCACCTTTTTAGATGGCATTTCTGCATCTTGTCGGGTATACAATGTCACCACGTAGGTCTTCAGCTAAGCTTCAGGACATGCACAAAGGCAAGAAAACAAAGACAAAAGTACAAATGAATGAAAACAAGTAGCAAAGTATGTCATCTTGCCATCTCCTCATCACTCCAGTTTACAGCAAACGTGGCTTTAAGCATTTGCATAAGTTATATACAATAATGCAAACTCACAATATAAGTGTGAATTATGAGTACTTGCTATGAACATGCAGGATTTGTCTCAGTCGGGTCTTCCAAGCAAGTTACAAATGTTTAATTCCAGTGGAAGATGCACATGGGGGAACACAACACGAGTAATCTAGAGCGAGTGCATTTGATCATTTGCATTTAAAGCCACAGGCACAAAAAGAGCTTGGCTTTCCTCTGACCCACAAAATTAAATTTTCTGTAAGGTATATGATTTGATTTTGAGCCAAAACCTCAGACACATTCTGGGAAAACCAAAGACTTAATTTACATCTTGTAAAAAAAAGTTCATAATAGGAACCCTTTAAAGGGATAGTTGACAGAAATGAAAATAGCCTCATCATTTACTCTCCCTCGTGTGGTTTTAAACCTTTATGAGTTTCTTGATTCTGTTGAACACTAAAGAAGATATTTTGAAAAAACACTGGCTTACTTTGTGTTCCTGAAGAAAGGAAATGTTTAAAACCTCATAACGCAGAGTAAATGATAAGGTCATTTTAATATTTGGGTGAAAACATCCATTTCTTGCTTGTCGCTTTGTGCCTTCATACATACTAAAGTTAACTTTCTTTTTTTCTTTTTTTTTTTTTTTTTTTTTTTTTTAGACCTGATGGTGCTGAAAGAAGAGTCTCATCAACATAATGAAATAGAGGAGAAACAGCAGTTTGAGAAACCCCAAGAAATAACTACTGATGAAAAACCCACTCTGACTAAAAAGACTTCATCACACGGAAGACCTCAGAAATCCAAATCTGCTTGTAATTTCAGCTGTAAACAGTGTAGAAAGAGTTTCAGTCAAAAGTCAGACCTTGATGTTCACATCAACATTCATACTAGGGAGAAACCTTACACCTGCGAACAGTGTGGAAAGAGTTTTAGTCAAAAATCTAACTTAAAAACACACATGAGAATTCACACTAGAGAGAGGCCGTACACCTGCCAACAGTGTGGAAAAAGCTTCTATCAATCAGGAAACTTGGCAGAGCACCTGAGCATTCACACTGGGGAGAGAAGTTTTACTTGCACACAGTGCGGGAAAAGTTTTGCTGGAAAACCAGTCCTTGACATTCACATGAGGATTCACACTGGAGAGAAACCTTACACATGCACAGAGTGTGGTAAAAGTTTCACATATAAAAGCACACTCAATTACCACATGAGAACTCACACCGGAGAGAAGCCATTTGCATGTACTCAGTGTGAAAAGAGGTTCACAACTAAATTTAGCCTCATAAACCACACGAATGGTCACACTGGAACCATAGTGTTTATATGTGATCAGTGTGGAAAGAGTCTCACACGCAAAGACACCATTAGGAAACACATGAAGACTCACTCAGGAGAGGATTGTTTTGGATGCAGTGAGTGTGGAAAAGGCTTTAAATGTAAAAGAAGTCTCAGCACTCACATGAAGCTTCACAATGGAGAGCAGAGTCCTCAAAAATAAGGCCTTGTCCAACACTGGTATATTAAACACAGGTATATTCAAACAGCAGCTTGTTCATGTAGTTTGGCTGTTCATTCATGTGAAGTTTATTTATAAACTACTTTCAAGAGGACCACATGCTTATAATTGTCCATGGCTGGTCCCGCATTAGCTAACACATGATTCACTAATCAGATGATTCCTGACTCATTATAAATAGCCAGAGATTCTTACCTCAGTTATCTTAATCTTGAAGAATCCCCCTCCCACCCTTACTCCCCATCCTTTTTAGATTGGGCAACACGGTGGCCCAGTGATTAGCACTGTTGCCTCACAGTAAGAATGTCAGGTTAAAGTCCCTACCGAACCAGTTGACATTTCTGTGCAGAGTTTGCTCAATTTCCCCATGCTCGCGTGGGTTTCCCCCAAGTAAACTGAACATTCTAAATTGACACCATAGTCGAGCTCTTAGTAAGCCATATATCTCCCTTTAGCCATCCCTATATCTGTCATTAGAACAGAAACAAGTCAGGGGAGTTCATCGAGATCTATCTGAGCTCAAACTCCCCTCTCGCCCTGCTTACAGGAGAGAGCCCAGGGCTCGAGGATCTTATGAGCTTAGGTCTCTCCCGGGATAGCTTGCCAAACAAGTGTGAACTCTTGAATACATATCAAGTTACTGAAAATGAAACCCTTTGAACACCCATACCTGCCAACACTCTTGTTTTTTCCCGGGAGTCTCCCATATTTCAGACCCATCTCCTGTATTGTTTTGTCTCCCGGAAAACTCCCGGAATCAGGGGTCACAGCCCAGTACCAGGTTGTGAGAGTTGCTACCGGGCTACAAGAACGCAAAATAACTCTCAATGTTGATAGATTGTATGGCTTGTTTCATATGCAAACAAGTATCTGCATCTGGAAAGGTGTGAAGCAAATGACCTACAGGAGCTCAAGAGTTGTGACCCAACCAAAGCAGTTGGGTAATCTCTGGGGGCTTACATCCTTTGTTATAAAGTAGTGTCTCACAGACAGTACTTTGGGTTAAGTTACATAAAGACAGATGAGTTAACATCACTGCTGAGGAACTGCACTATTCATTGTCTTCAATAAAGTCTTCTCCCCTTAAGAACTTTGGTCAGCTTACTTATTTGACGTATTAGAGTCATCTACAGTATACATTAGTGAGCCACCCAAGAACGTTTAAGCCAAATACAGCAAAATCTAACAATGTGTTTCAACTTTATTATAAACCGATAACCATATTTGTGCACATTGCACACACTGTAAAAACTGCAGGGTTCCACACAATTCTTTCATGTTGTCACAACACAAATTATGTTAACTTAACACTTTGAACAAATTTGTTTATTGAACAAAAAAAATAAGTTGTCCCAATAAAATCTCAAGAATTGTGTCATTTCAGCTCATTTTAATTAAGTAGTTTGAACAAGTAAAAAAAAAATTTTTTTTTGAGTGCACTTGCAAATAGTTTATTAATTTATCAATCAAATGGCCAGCTCTGGAAAGAGAATTAGAAAGATTAGGGAGGAGAAAATGTTTGGGGAGATGCAGGAGAGAGAGAAATATGGGGGTGCATGTGTCAAAAAATTTGACTGATGATGCCCCGCCCCTTTTAGGCAGGACTTCCGGTTTAAGCCCTGCACCTTTTAATATAAATGTAATAATTCCGATAATTAGATTCTTATCAGTTTAATTAAATTATAATTCCGGTAATTAGATTATAAGCAAACTAATTAATTTATAATTCCGGTAATTAAAATATAATATAAAATTAAATATTATTAAAGTGTTAATTAGATTCTAATCAAATGAAATAAAATATCTCAACCATTATTAAAGCCATTATTTTATATTTCAATTATTGCAATAAATTGTATTATTATAATTATATTATATTGTATACTATTATATTATATTATATTATATTTTCATTCATTTTCAGCTTAGTCACTTTATTAATCCGGGGTTGCCACAGCAGAATAAACCGCCAACTTATTCAGCACGTTTTTACACAGCAGATGCCCTTCCGGCCGCAACCCATCTCTGGGAAACATCCACACACACTCATTCACCCTCATACACTACGGACAATTTAGCCTACCCAATTCACCTGTACTGCATGTCTTTGGACTGTGGGGGAAACCGGAGCACCCAGAGGAAACCTACGTGAACGCAGGGAGAACATGCAAACTCCACACAGAAATGCTAACTGACCCAGCCGAGGCGACAGCACTACCTACTGCGCCACTGCGTTGCCCTATATTATATACTATTATAATATACATATGCTGGATAAGTTGGTGGTTCATTCTGCTGTGGCGACCCCAGATTAATAAAGGGACTAAGAAGAAAATGAATGAATAAAAAAATGAAAATTTAAAAAGTGATACAAAACCAGGTCTGTGTAAAGCTTTGCAGTGCTTTGTTCAATTCACACCATCAAAATTAAACAAATTAAAATTGCATTTCAAACTTTTCCATTTTTTCTGAGTGCTTCAAAAACGAATAGTTGTCACTTAGTTTTATTTTTGATTCTACAAGTTTGGGTTGTTGCATTTAACCCAATTTTTTTTTTTTTTGGTTCTCAATGTTTATAGATCATGGTTTCTATTTGTGTATTATGATATGCTGGAGGGAGACACATTGAATAACAACAAAGAATAACAACGGCTAACTAATTAAATTTTTGTTTGGTTGTGTGTGAGATTTGTATAGGTTTCTTGGTTATTGTATAGATATTGTTTTGATGTGTTTTTTTTCTTTTATTTTCTTTACTGTTGTATTTTGTTCTAGAATAACAACCAAATAAATTTTACCATTTGGTTTATGCTGTTTGAGCGTGGGATCTATATTTGTATGGACTTTTGTTTATTGATTTTTTCATTATTATTTGCCTGTGTTTGTGTTTTCTTTTTGTAGATTGATATATTTTGTTGTAGATTAATAACGGCTACACATTGGTCCATTATCACATGTCAATTTGGGGGGATCATGCTTGAAGTGTAAGGCCTTAACGGGTACAGAATTGGGAAGGTATCCTTTAACTGGTGTTTTTGCCACTAGGAAAATTGTTCAATTAAAGGAATATTTTTATTGTGATGTTGAGCTCAGTGTTTTAAATAGTAACTGTAAGAAATAAAATTGAGATTTTTTTGAACCGTGATCTAACTTGTCACTGTCCATTAAGTTGGAAACCTACCATTGGGGAGACCCTCCTGGGGTTGGTCATAGGGCCCTGGAGGGCCGTATTCCCGGCCCCTTTCACAAATGCAGCAAAACATTTTCTCATGTGCAAAGGATGTTTCATGTCTGAATATTGTTTGAAAAGGTTGAGTGACGGTATACTGTTTTCCAACACTCCTACACTGCAGTAGGTGGGGTTGTAAATGTGTTGCGCTCCTCGCATTTACTGTAAACACAATGATGGTGGCTAAGAGAAGAACAGTTTCATATCTGGCAAACAGCACCTCTGCGGCTTAAAAATCTCTTTGCAAGTGATTGTACAGGTGCGGATACATCTGTACTCCCCTCTCTAGTGTATTCATGTAGCTAGTGTTGTTTTGGATCATGTTCTCTGTCTGATTCCCTGAATGAGAAACAAATCACTGGGAACTGTTAACGTGCTATGCTCTCACGGGTGATGTCTGATATTGCACAGATACTTTTGACATATACCTTATTATTTGTATACGTCATTTTAATACGGTATTTTCATGAGGTGCAATATTAGCTTAATCTTAGTCAATGCAAGCTCTTTTGCGATGGTGTACGTGGTGTTAACTTTTACTTGCAGCTGCACGGCTGACAGCATTTGGCGTTTAAATAAAGGACTAAACAGAACATCTCGTGCTTAAAATGTGTAGATGTGGCAAACAGTTACCTGAAAATTACGTCCCACAAACTTTACAGTGAATGCTTTAGTTATTTTTGTAGCGGACAAGCCAATGAAAGTCTTTTATCCACTCTTCGACAAATGCAGATTGTGGATTAACATTCACCACGATCAGTAATCAGATGTGCCATTATTTGTTGCTTTAGGTGGTTTCTAAAACAAAATCTGACCGTGTTGTTGTCATTCTCATCTTCAACGCTTAACATTTTTGCGGTTGTAGCTCTCCTGTCATCTGGGTAAAGTCTAGATCGGATACGCAGCTAGCCGGAAGTGCGATATGCACATCAATATAACAGCATTTTTTATGACACTGCATCACAATAATTAATATTTTTACAGTACTGTGACGGTTGGGTTTAGGGTTGGGGGTAGGTGTTAATCAATACAATCTATTGGGTAATTTAATAGATAACATAAATAATACTCTGTACAACTACAGTTTTTACACGACTGTGACGGCTGGGTTTAGGGTCAGGGTTGACGTTAATAAAATACAATTAATGGGAAATTTAATAAAAAATATATAAATAATTCTCGTTAACTTCTGGCCGCAACCATATCCGATCTAGCAACAACCTGTCATCTGAAGCAAACAGCAAGTTGATATGGCAACATTTTTAAACTGTTCCTGAGCGCTGCATTTCAAGTGCAAATATGCATTCTGCGTGAATGTGTCCTAAATCTGCGCATGTGGTGAACATTTTGCTGTGAATACTGGTCGCACGTAACAATTTTATGCACTCGCACAAATGCTCCCAAATATATTTTGAGGTCGCATAAATAAAATTTCGGGCGCATATGAGCCCAAAATGGTCGCAATTTCGAGCCCTGTCTCTTTTATGTTGCAACTCAAACAAGCGGGTCATAACACTTTGTAAAATGTGTCTGGTTGTATCTGAGATCTTGTCCTTTCAGTCATGACCATAGGTGAGAGTAGGAACCTAGATTGAGAGGTAAATTGAGAACATTGTCTTTCGTCACCACAACAGACAATCACATTAACTGCATTACTGCTGCCGCTGCACTGATCCATCCTTTAATCTCACATTCCATTCCTCATGAAAAAAAAAAACGCAGATACTTAAACTCTATTTGGGGTAAAGACTCTCCTCCAAACTGGAGATGGGCACCTTTTTCCAGTCAAGCACCATGGTTTCTGACTTAGAGGTGCTGTTTCTTTCCCTGCCATATCACACTCAGCAGCAAACCGTCCCACTGCATGCTGAAGGTTTATGTCCTATGAAGCCAAAAGGACAGTGTTGTTGGTTTGTCTTAAGATGTTCTATTAGTTGCACTTTTATAATTTTAAAATAGCTTAAAATAAGCACGATTGGGGAACACCCATTAGCAAGCAATCTGCTGACATACCTACCTTTTCTGAAAGCTTAGGTCCAGAATGGGAATCTGGCTGCCCTAGACCAGTTATCCTCATCCTTAATGGTGAAGATCTGGAATATTACACTCAAAGGCAAGTATACTACAACATGTGAATGTAACACTGTTAATTGTCTTATACACAATATCAATAAATCTTGATTATGCAGAATTCAAATGTGGGCTTTGATTTCCTCTTAGATGTGAAAGACTACAGTTTTAGGTAATTAATTATTGATGCAAGTTTGAAATGTATATGTGGGTAAAAACTTCAGACAAAACCATTTTGTTAAAATAATATGGTAAATATATACACAAAAAACAGTTGAAACTACTTACAACTAAAGAACAACAACTACATGTAACTTTCAAAATAGCATTTAAATAACATTTAACTCAAACAACTAAACAAACTACAACTTAAACTACATGAACAATTTTAGACAAACAATGAACTAAATAATAATAATAACAACAACAGAGCTACCAATATTACATTAGTTTAAACAAATTTAATATCAGTAACTCTGTTGTTGTTGTGTTCAATGTTCACTTTAAATGGTAGTTTTGGAACTAGCTCTTCAATCTCTCCCTGGTATAGGTCGGCGGGCATCAGGAATTCATTGAAACTGCTTGACAGCAGCTGCAGGTTTCCCTCATCTTCAGAAACGCCAACAATCTCAACCTCCTCTACAGCCACCCGTCTCTCAGCTGCCTAAATTTGAGTACAATTTACATGTTTACATCCCTTCAGAAGCACAGTTTTTTAACATTACAGCTTTTTTACAGAGCACCTTCATAGTTTTTAATCAAATATTGTTAATCAAAAATTAAATATTGTAATGGCAGACCATGTAAGGCAATCATGTATCCAGAAATTACATTGTAATCCTTGATCATATTAGAAAGGTTATTAGATACTATTAAATGATTAATATCAAGTTTGTCCATTTTTATTTGGATAATTTAAACAACTGAGTATACTTGCGTGCACAATTCATAATCAGAACATATTTTGAATATGTTCACAACATAATCGATGCATCTGTTTGCATAAAAGCTCAAAGTCATTTTTACTTGTGCACACATTTCTGTATCTTGTGCACAATATAGCACCTTACAAATAGGTGCATGATTACTCTGACCACCACTATTGTAATCTTTTTGTATTTCTCCTCATACACTTACTGTAAATCCTTACAAGTGAAGTCTTTATTGGCTTAGTTAACTACTTAAAAAATGATGCTGTGTGTAAATTTGTAATTTTTTTCATTCTTTAAAATAAAAAAAATACAGGAATACTGTATTTTTTTATTACTAGCTATATAACTAGTATTTAATGTTTTGCTTCACAGTTTGTACCTTAACACTTGTGAAGGTTGAGGAGTTGAGCTTCCCCTTGCCGCTCTCCCACATGAAAACTTTCATGTGGGAGAGCTCAACTTCATCTCCCTGAAACAACTCTGTCAAGGCTTCGTCCCTCCACAGTGAGACGTCAATGATTTCAACTCCCAATTTAGACACAAGTCTAAAATTGCGATCATCTGCCCATGGACCTCAGTCATCCTTAGTGCTTGGACCTGCAGAATTAGAGGCCAGCAGTAAGGGGTAAGTTAATCATATCAAAGCACTTAAGGCTCTTTTATTCATTCATTTTCATCCGCTTTAGGCTCTTTCAAGTTGTCTCAATTAAAATTTTAAAGCTAAATGTAAGTGAGAACTAAGCATTGAGCAATAAAATTTTGCCATTGTACTCCATTAACCTAATTTAATATTAATTATCATCTTTTGTGCTTTTCAAGAGGAAGTCAGTCATACATCACACAATGAATGCACTATATCAGGTGTTCCTCAATCTCTGTCCTGGAGGTCTGGTATCCTGCAGATTTTAGCTCCAGCCACCAGGTGTGTCTGATTGGATTTGTTTCATAAAAGTGGTTTAGAAAAGCAGTTATTAAAGGCAAAAGCCTGACTACAATGAGCCGAACTAAAAGTCCATGCTTAAATTAATTCCTTAACAGCAAATCGAAGATCATTTGATATAACTAATCTGAGTTCAGTTGAAATAATCTAGATAACTGCTCGTGCACGTTACTGTTGTGAAACCCTGAAGGTCGAGCACAGATGCATCGATTATGTTGTGTGCTACCATGGCAACTACGATAACTGAAAGAGCTCTAAAATGAGACACGGCAATGTTTACAGCGAGTGAGCCGCGTGGGTTTTAAACATATAATAATTTAAACATAATAATCAAAAACTACAGCTTACAACAAAGCAAGACAGAAGCTGACATGAAATTGCAGATCGTCTCAATTAAAAAATAGGCCATTATCTAGGCCTATTAATGTTAAATTAAATATTTGTCGCAATACATTAAAATTGTGCTTGACTGCGTACGCGCGTGTGTGGGACAGAGAGAGGGCTACAGAGAATACGTGCTTCTTGCAAATTGTTGCTTGCAAGGTAAAGTTTTAATGCATTGCAGACTCAATGTAACATACAAAATGTGTTTAACTTCAGCACATTAAGTTTAAATTAATGGCAAGAGCCGTGCGTGCACAAGCAGTGGGATTTTTAATGTGCTCCCGCTGCAGAATGCTGCTTTCCCTTTGACAACACACGTGTGCCCCGTGGGAAAATATCTTTATATTAAAGTGAGGCTACAGCTTGGCTCGGATTCATCTCCCGATTATTCCACTCAGGGTTTGCAGCTTTAAAGTCATTCTTTAATTAATGTGGCCTACTTCTTTATATCTTCTTTATATCAGTCAGTGTTTTCTTAATATATTTTCTTTGTTAAATTTTGTAATTCATATACTACATATATAGCAAAGTACTAGGGGTGTAACGATACACCAAAGGCACGGTTCGGTTCGGTTCGGTTCACGGTTTTGGAGCCACGGTTCGGTTCGGTTCGGTTTCTGTTTGCTGTGGGGTTAGGGTTGATGTCATCTCAACAGCAATGCTAAGGAACAATAGATTCACTTAATAACAAGAACAACTAAACTTTTTCTTTATTAACTTTGCCATCACATTTTAGTACAGTCAGGATACTGAAGTAAACAACAAAAATGAAATAAATACCTCCAATATAGACTAGTCAGAAAAAAACAATTCTCTTTAGGTGCAGCCATCTTAAGTAAACTAAAATGAAATAAATAACTGAAGTGTAGACTAGTTAAAGATAAACAGGCTTGTCCTCTCTAAGGACATTTTGAATATTCAATTAAGTTTTAAGTTCTTCTTCAAAAACACCATAATGTCCACATTCTCAGGTGCGAGGCTTGATCTCTGTGCTGTAACAATGTCCCCCGCTGTAGAGAACACCCTCTCACTGGGGACAGATGTTGCTGGGACTCCAAGGTACCATTTAGCCAACTTGGCTATATGAGGAAACTGGCTCTCGTTGTCCTTCCACCATGCAAGTGGATTTGACTCCACTGGAAGAGTTGGCACTTGCCTATAACACGCAACCTCTTCTTTCACCATTTGAGATGGAGACTTGTGTGTAGGAGTGCTCGGCTCCACTGGAAATAACTTTCCAAACAGTTCAGAGATTGGTGCCTTTTTTGCTGGAGGATCACCACTGATGGATGCCATATCTAACTGCTCCTCTGAAACCTGGGCCTAGCAACGACAAAGACACAAAATAGTTTCAAGGTAATACTACTAATTGCAGTTTATGTCAAACAAATAGAACTACGAAAAACAGACAGTGATACTTATTTTTGATTATCTAAGTTTTCATTTAGATAGACAGGTTTCCTTTTAAATTTATGAACAAAATATACATATAATGTGTTTGCAAAGTGTTTTTTACATGACCTATTCACCAGTAAAATACATTGCAGTTTTGTCTGAAACTAATGTTACGGTTGTAGCAGTATAATGGTTGTATTTTTGCCTCCCGTTCTCGATCTCCATGCCTGTCATTTCTGTAAGTCCGACTTCACGACAGCTGATTGATCGATCGATCAACACTGGGCGACGTGGCGCGGGAATATAAAAATGACGTCAGGAAAAGCGGAGGAAAGCGCATTTTCCTTTGATCTCGTTTTTCGTGTATTTTGCTAACATGATTATGATTTTCGTTGTTTTTGCTTAACTTTCGTTTGGGTTAAATTATTTTGCATTACTTTAGCCCACTTTGAGATATTTTGTGATTTTTGTACATTTTTATTTCGATTGATTTGTTTGTTCGGCTCGAGCGCTTTCCCGTCATATTGAGCTTTACCTCAAGTTCACTCTTTTCTCAGAGTAAGGTGGATAGGGAAGATGTCTTACGACTTCCATTTTGCAAACACGTAGAAAAAAAATGTATTGTTAAAGACATCAGGTGAGAGGTGAACGTCATCTTTGTATTTATTTTATTCTACAGTTCAGTATAGGGAAGATTACGGCGCACGGCACTGAAAACCTTTTTTTTTCATCTGTTTCTAGCAAGGTAAGGTGTTATTCATGAGTTAGAATTGTTTTATTATATTTATTTCTTTATTTCTCCTTAACTAATTTTGTTTGATACTTTTTTGAATTTGCTACTTTATTATATTATTTTTATTATTGTAAATATTTCTCTTTGTATATATTTGGGCATTATTCTGGTTTCACTTTTCAACATTAAATCACTTTTGTTGGCAGTTCTGTCGTCAGTGTCTTTTCCTTATACCCTCACATTGTGAAATTGTCACACTTTTCAAATGTTTTTTCTTTTACCCTAGACTTACATCAAAGAGGTTGTAACACTAAATAGTACAAGTAAAATGAAATTTTAAAAATAAAAGGCTTGGAATAAAATATTAATAATACCTGCTGGGGATGGTACTCCAGAATCTTCTCCACCAGGCAGTTAAAGATGTTGATGCGCATAGTCTCATCCAGAAATGGCAGAGATTTAAAGCGTGGATCAAGTGCAGTGCTCATATGAAGAAACTGCACAAGTGTTGAGTCAGATTCTGGGTATCTGTTGATGAAGTCGGACACAATGCCATGTTTGACATCTTTAACAATCGTTGTATCTGTGTCACTCACTTTCATAGATTCCAGGATGGTGTGTTTCAGTGGCATTATCATTGAAACGGTTGGCAGCTGTTCTGTGCTCAACAGAGTTGTAACCATTTTTAAGGGTTTAAGAACCTGAATGATGTCCTCAGCTAATTTTAGATCTTCATCAGCCAGAGTAACAATGTCCTTAATGTTTCTCTTAATGCTCCTGTCTGTAAGTGCAGAGAAAATAGCAGCCTGCTGTTCAAGGTAACGCTCAAGCATGTCATAGCTGGAGTTCCACCTGGTGGAAACATCCTGAATCAGCTTGTGTGGAGGCAGTTGGAGCATCTTTTGTTTGTCCTTAAGAACAGCTGCAGCAGTAGTGCTACGATGAAAAAAAGTGACCACCTTTCATACTCTGCCTAAAAACCGCAACACCTGGTTAACGCCCATTCCCTTCTGTGAAGCCAGATTAACTGTATGCGCGAAACAGCGAATATTTGGTGAAAATCCGGCTACTTCAACTGCATTAACAATATTTTTAGCGTTATCTGTTGTCACAGGAATAGTTGCATTTTCTCTTTCGATTTTCCACTCTGCAACAGCTGCCTGTAGTATTTCTGACAGATGATCACTTGTGTGGCTTTCATAGACAGCGCGAGTCTGCAGAACGGGATTTTTATTGATCCAGTTGTCTGTAATGTAGTGTGCTGTGATTGTCATGAAAGACTGCGTTGCACGGGAGGTCCATCCGTCGGTAGTTAAAGCAATGAATTTTGCATTGCTCAGGTCCTCCACTAGTTTGGCTCTTACTTCGCTGTAAAGTTGAGGCAGCACATTCTGACTGAAATGCGGTCGGCTCGGTAGTTGGTATCTGGGCTCCAACACACTTAGCAAATGTGTGAATCCGTTGTTCTCAACAACAGAAAACGGCCGCATATCTAGCGCCATGAAAACACCAATTGCCTTCGTGATTGTTTGAGCACGGTCGGCATTAGCTTGTAGTTTCATTCTAAAGGCAGTGGGAAAGGTTTCCTGTTTTTGAGGTTTCTTACGCGTGCCACTGATATCAATGTTGGGGTGATGTCTCCGGAGATGCGCTTGCATATTAGAAGTGTTTCCTGTCGTATAAGTAAGTTTCGTGAAACAGTTACGACAGATAGTGTGCGCTTTGTCTACGACACGAATTCCATCCCTGTACTCCACTGGAAAACCAAAATGTTCCCACACAGGCGACTTAAATGTGGCTGGGGGATCTGCAATCTCAATACTATGCGAAGCAGCCATCTTGCCTATACAGTAGTAACCGAGTGTGATCGCTCACTCAAGTCACATGACATGAAATGCACTTGGAAAATACTAACTTTAGAATATAATATTTAGAACAAAATTTTGAACTAAAGCTCATCATTACTAATACAATTTAATCAAATGTGATAAAATAAAGATGTTTAAATTGGTTCAATTAGGTAAAGACAAGTGACATCAACCTCAACAATGGCCAGCAGGGGGCGTGAGAGTACCGCGGTACGCCACGAGAGTTTCGCGATACGTATCGTGGTTGGTGTATCGCGATATTTCGGTTCGGTTTGTAATATCGTTACACCCCTACAAAGTACACCCCTCACAGATCAATATTTTAAATTAATATTTTCTACAGAATGCTTTATAATATTTGTGCATATACATTAGACTATTCAGTACCAAAGCAAAATTTGGAACTAATCAGACAACAAATAAACTGAAGATCACAGTCGAATCAAGCTTTTACTAGGATTTTTAGAAACATCCTTGCAAGTGTGTTGAGGCAAGTTGGAGCTAAAATCTGCAGGACACCAGACCTCCACGACCAAGTTTGAGAACCCCTGCTCTATATAAATAACGTTCCTTTCCTTCAAAGATTACATTTTATTTCTTGATGCTTGATAGTCAAATAACTCACTTTTTCAATGTTTCCATGTACAGTGAGATAGTCTCCCCTCAAAAAGATTTTGTCGTTATCTGTAATGGTTTGCGATGGTGGGCAGAGGGCATTTCTTGCCGCCCTTTCCATTTCTGGATTCAGTGGCACTGGTGCTGCCCTGAATTTGCTTGATCCTTTACCAAAGTAAAGATTTAGCCGACCATACTTTCTTGGAATGGTGATGTTTTTGAGGTAGTATGATGCCCCTTCTTCAAATTGTGTTGAATCTGTATTGGTTGAGTTGAGGTAAATGGCTTCCCCATCACTGAGCGCACTCATTGATCTCGACGTAGATGATGCCACTTCTATTTTGTCCCCCACCCTTCTATACGATGTAGCCTTCACAGTTGTCTTGTTGACAACACACTTCAAATAAAGTGGTGCCGGCCGACAGTATGGGCTTGGAGTTGCCATTCTGATAAAAAGAGGGAGAAAAACACAATGTGAGTAAACTTGATAGGGGTGGGGTGGTGTTTGAAGTTTAATCTATTATTATTATTATTTATAGTTCAATTTACACACATGTTTGACTGTTCATTTACTTTTGACTGAAGGTCATCAATAAGATTGAATTTGAAGTATGTTTGTATTCAAAGCATAAGTTTTTTGCCTGTCAGGTGACGGGAAAAGAGCAGTGTCTGACAGGTTTGCTCTTTTTCCATGTTCTCTGACAGGATTGTGGTTCTTAAAACAAACACTTTTTGTGGGGTATGAAGTGATATTCATTTAATTGGTTTTGTAATTGAAAATCATTCATACCCATATGAAAAAAACCTGCATGACTCATATACAGCAACCATGTATCTTCCTTATATAAACCACTCAGAATTCCCTTATATGTTTCATACAAGTTCATTACATGTTCTATAAAAATTAGACCGATTATGGCCACTTTCATACTAAAAAGCACACATAAAAATTGTAGGGGAATTTTGGGCCATATATTAATATTATATAAAGTCTTATATGAGTTTTACATGACAACAGTGTGTTAACACATATGGCATTAGTAAAAAAATGTATGAAATTACTGATATGCATATAGAAATCATATAAGTTTTTATATTGAATCCAATCAAAATAATATAGGATTTACTTACATTTTGTGACTTTTTTCGTATGCATTGCATATTGTTTTAGTGGGGAAATTTTGTGCAAGCTTTATTATTTTTCAACTAATTCTTTACATTACAGCAAAACAAATGTACATATAATTTTTATATGTGAACTCAGTCAATATTAAGATATTTCTGCATCTATTAATCAAATATGGTTTCAGTCAATGACACAAATTTGCGATGGGACAATTTTATTTTAATTATCTGACAATGAAATTATTTTCCACATGGAGTTATTTAGAATGATAGCAAACCAATGAACAATTTATTTGAATAAACAATACACAAAGCAAAAAAGAATATATGGTCATTACCATCAATCATCAAAGAGCATTAGGGTTTCTGGATGTTTTTGTGTTTTCTTTTTCCCTCTAATTTCAGTAAGTTTGGCATTGATGGCTGCACCAATGCTGGAGGGCACCACATGAGGCCACCTTTGCGATGTTGCTCCTGGGAGACAAATGAATGAAGGACAAAATATGCGTCTTATTAGAAAACAAGGTGGCCCACAGTTAATCACTACATATTAAGTTAGACCACTCAACATCAGTGGAAACCAAAATTAGTATTTAATTATGATTACAATGTTTCAGTGATTTGAAACTTACTGTAGATGGCATCAACTTTGCTTTTGTCAAGAGCTTGACGAGTTTGCATTTTGAGCCACAGCCCATGCTAGTTTGTCGATGAATACATTTGATCCCGGAGAAATTTCAACCTGTTTTTAAGAAAAGTACAAAAATATTTATTATGCAGTGTTGCCAAGGCCTGTAATAGCTTTATACAGCTGATAACCAAATGGTTCATTTATAAGTGCAGTATTCATTGACTAAATATAGTACACTACCTGTTCAGTGGATAATACTTTCGTTGAAGGGAGGGTTGTGGGGCAGGGCTTTGGGGAGGGCTGTGGCAAACCTGGTCCACCTTCAGTCAGAGCTGACCGATGAGGTTGATGAAAAGGGAGAACTCAGAGCCACCTTCACTTCAGTGATCAGATTTGGTAGCTCTAGGAATAAAATAAAAACAAAATAAGATACAAATAAACAATCCTATAACAACTTACATACACAACCACCTCCTATGCGTACGGCATGCAAACTGATAAATTTGGCACCAGTGGTGAATAAAAAAAAGCCTTATTAAAAAGTTTATTGTCATATACTTATAAAAATACATTTACCAATTATTATTATTATCATCATCATCATTACCAGGTTTTTTTAAGTATTCGTTCAAATTTACTTACCAAATTTAATCATATAAAAAACCCAAATGACAGTTAAAAAATAATTTAAATATTTAAACTGCAAAGACAGTACAAATAAATGATTTTATGATTCACAACAACAATTTAAAATAGTAGCAAGACACGCCTTTTATGAGCATTGTTCTCAGATTTCTTGACCTAACATGAATCCAGTGCAAGTGTATTAAAAATCTTTTCCAATAAGATCTACAGCAGGGCTCCTTAATCTTAAAGGGATAGTTCACACAAAAATTAAAACATACTCTCCCTCAAGTGGTTTCAAACCTTTTTGCCTTCTGTTTAACAGATATATATTTTGAAGAAAGTTGAAAACATGTAACCATTGACTTTCATAGTAGTCAAAACAAATAATAATAATATAGAAGTCAGTGGTCACAATTTTCAAATTTTTTACAATATATTATTTTATGTTCATCAAAATAAAAAAATGCATGAAGGTTTAAAAGAAGTAAAGGAAGAGTAGATGATGACAGCTTTTACAGTTTTGGCTGAACTATCCCTTTAAGAAGATAATGCCATCTATATTTTGTTGTGTTGCAAACTTACTTTGTTGTCTTTTTTTGTTTTTTTGCATAGCCTGTTTTTCTCTACTGAATTATTCTTCTACCTAATAATAGGTTTAAAAATACTAATATATATATATATATATATATATATATATATTGCAAATCCCATTTAGATTCTGAAATTAAGTTTATGGTGTGTTCTTAGATGCATGAATTTTATTTAGTGGAGGTTTGAACAGAAAATGTCTTACTGGTGTATTCTCAACATCAGTTTCATCGAAGTCTGTGTACCTTGATGGTGCGTCTGGAGGGCCTTTTTTTTGAAGTGGCTTGTTCTTTAATTAGACCTCCACCCCCAGAAGTTCCTTAGTCTTGCATTAGTATGAAATCGATTGTCTGAAAAGTAGTTCATATTGAGAGGAGAGATCAGATTAAATGCATGGTTTACCCAAAAAAATGAAATTTACTCACTATCTTTACTTCTTCTCAAGTGGTTCTAAACATTGAGGTTCATTATTCTGCTAACTTAAAAAGAAAAAGAAACGAAAATATCTTTAAATAATGTTGAAAACCTGTAAACCCTTAGCTTCCGTCTAAATTATCAAAGTGAGTGGTTTAGAGGTTTCTAACATTTTTCAAAAGTATCTTGTGTCACCAACAAAGAAAAACTCAAAATACGTAGGAAACAAGTAAATGGTGAGTAATGATGACAATGTTCATTTTGGGCAAACTATAGTATGTCAGACTAAGGAAAAATATGAATTTTCTGCATATAATTTTCTTGTGCGTATTATTGTAATTACACAACTGTGATAATAACTTAAATTAAACATCTTATCACATTATTTCAGACACTGTAAAAATGCAATATACAGGTCTATACCGCTCAAATTTAACAGAGGCCATGCTACTGGCCAGCCATGTTTGGCTTCTTTCCTTCTGCCAGTTCACCGGAGCTGTAGTCAGTTTATGGATATCGTCATCCATCTTGGTGTCGTCATATTTACGTATAGCATCAGTTTCACCTCGCTATACTTTCCAGCATCTCCCACTGACCCACTGCAATGTTTCTCATCACATCTTGGGAATAAATTGTTAATTTAAAGTTATATTGCAGTGTTTATGTGCTGTCTTTATTAACTGCATACAAGGCATTAATGCCAGTTCAGCTAAAATGTCACATGCATGCAAGTTAGCTGCAGATTTTGTGGACGATCCAAAACAAAAACATAAGCCTAAAATAAATCAATTTAACGTTACTCTGTGTTAGCGCACACAAGCCACACCTAACTTCCTACTGTAACTTTTAGAACAATTAATTTGCTAATAAATCGCTAGATGCAAAGAAATATGAAAGCAACACATTTGCCAGGGTAATAATTGGAAAATTATTCATACCTTAGGCTCCTCGTGATATTCCTTAAAATTAAGTAAAAAGCCGCGAATCTTCCGTAAACTCAGGTCCTGAAGTGTTGAAACAACGTCTGTTCCGTTTACCGCTCTCTAGCGCTCGTCTATTTGAGCCTATATGCAATAGTATGATCCTGCACAACTGGAGTAGCTGCACGTTCAGGACCGCATGTATAGGACCGCATTTATAGGACCCTAGTTTTTTGGGCAGCGCCACCTCCCGTTTGGATGTATAGGAAACTGCATTTCTAGGACCATAGTTTTGTAACAGCGCCACCTGTCGAATTGGATGAATTAGCGGAAACTTCAGTTTCAGGACTGCTTTCCAGCGCCACCACCTGATTAGATGATATAGTGAAACTGCATTTCCAGGACCGTAGTTTTGTAACGCGTGGTTTATGTAAAATGCACCAGAGGTTAAAGTGTGAAACACCTGCTTTGAGTAACCATTTTACATTAAAACAAATACATTTACACCTAAAATATAAAAGAAAAATGTTGTTTAAACTTTACACAAAAAAGCTGAGTCCCTTAAAAGTCTTATATTTCTTTAAAAATACTGTATATTTAAAACCCGCTTAGATTGAACTAATTAGCTCAGTATTAGGGAAATAAATTGAAATCAAGTTGGATCAGCATTTGCAGTCACTAATATAAACCAGAATGTAGAGTCAAGACACAATGATTCAAGAATGTACGTTTATATAAATATCCACACACTCATTTTTGCATTAATGCAATACAACAGCACAAAAATGACCCCACGGTTTAATCAGCTGCAGCATTCAGACTGGCTGGCTGTAGACTTCAGCTCCTGTGAATTAGAGAGAGGAAGAGGAATCAAGTTCAAGTTATATATATTATATATTCTAGAATATGTATAATCATGTATATAAACTCAAAAGGTTAACCATTTGTTGTGCAATTATTCATTCATTTTCTTTTCGGCTTAGTCCCTTTATTAATCTGGGGTCACCACAGTGGAATGAACCGCCAACTTATCCAGCACATGTTCTATGCAGCGGATGCATATACATACACACCCATACACTATAGTATACGGACAATTTAGCTTACCTAATTCACCTCTACCACACTCTCAGAAATAAAGGTATGCAAGATGTCACTGGGTGGTACCTTTTCAAAAGGTAAAAATTTGTAGCTACAAGGTCATATTAATACCTCAAGGGTACATATTAGTACCTAAAAAGTACAAATATGTCCCTTTTAAAATTTTTAGGTACTAATATATACTTTTGAGGTACAATATGGACCTTTTGAAAAGGTACCACCCCAGTGACAGCTCGCGTACCTTTATTTAGAGAGTGTATGTCTTTGGACTTGTGGGGGAAACTGGAGCACCTGGAGGAAACCCACGCCAACAGGGAGAACATGCAAACTCCACACAGAAATGCCAACTAACCCAGCTGAGGCTTCAACCAGCGACCTTCTTGCTGTGAGGTGATCGTGCTACCCACTGCACCACTGTGACACCGTTGTGCAATTATTAAATTAATAAATTGCTTTACCATGTTTAACTGTAATATTATTTCTGGTTTAAACTTATGCACTGTTGGAAGAATCAAACAGGACACCTAACTCCAAATTTTTAAGTATAGGAACAATACCCACCAATTAATGGTCTCCCTTCTTTCCTCAATTGGTTGTCTGTCTGTTAAATTCTTCTACTTCACTGAAACAGAGAACAAACAATGTTGGGTTAGCATAAATATCAGTAATAAAAAGGTTCTCTGAGCATTGTACAAAATGTAAATCATATTCTAACTCTAATGACCTGCTCTGCATCATCCAAAGACAAACTTATCAATGTCTGCTTATCTGCTTATCAATGTCTATTAATGTAGAGTACATGCTAAACAAATAATAAAATAATAAATTATCTATTTGTTAATGCTTTATAATTTATTTATAGTCTGCAGTTATTATAAAGTGTTACCCAATAGTTTGAGATCATCTCAATGGAAATATTCCTATAGTTTGTTTTCTTTTCTACAATAAGCCTAAGCAAATCCAATCATATTGGCCATCACTTCATAGTGCCCAGGTAAAATAGGCCTACCTGATAGACATTTAGATAAACAATGAGACTCTATTTGTTCAAGGCCTGTGGAATAAGCCTAACTATAAAAACAGCAAAACATCTCATTCATCACTACAAAACGATGACAAAACAACTAATAACACTATTGTGTGGCAAACAGGCAGTCAGTCACAGTTTTTAATGTGCTAATGTGATGAAACAATGAGTAGAGGAAGTTTTCAAATTAATAAAATATAGGTAAATCTGAAACACTTCGCACATCAACGTGCTTTTATCATTGTTTAATTAATGTGCACATTTAGTCATCAAGCCATTAAATCAACATTAAACCATGGCCACAAATGAACAACGTCGTAATATTTAATAAAACTAGAACGAATTCTAGAACATTAATTCATAATTAGCAGCTCTCACTTTAGCTGTGTAAACCTCCTCATACTTATATATTATATTTTACTCTACTCTCCTCTGTAAAAAATCGTCGCGTAAAGTTTGTCCCAGCCCTTGAAAGTTGGATAATCGTGCGGGCTAATCGGGCATTTCTGCATAAACGTTGCACAGTATAAAACAGTAACAGTACAAATAAACACATGCTTTAACAGTTATAATAAAGCGTAATAGAAAATCGGTACTCACACTTTCCTTGCCATCCATGTCGTCCATCTTATTAAAGCGTCTATAATCCAATCCGTTAGGTGGCGTTGTCACAAAAACTAAGGTCCTACAGATGCGGTCCTAAAAATGCGGTCCTGAAAGTGCAGCCACTCCAGTTGTGCAGAAACACTCTTCTCCCTATATGGGGCGTCTGCAGACTTGGATCCAGGCAGTTTTACGACCCTGTTGTTCCTGATGCGTCCAGTAGGGGGATGAAAGATACATGGCCAATAATACATTTGAAGTCAACGCCCCAGATTATTAAATGTCCTATTCATAAATATAATTTTTGATTATATTACGTTGAATATGAAGCCAAGTTGATGTATCATAAAGTGACTTTATACTCACTATAGAATATGCACAATTGATACTTCCCAAATTATTTCAGATATACTAAAGCACAATTGCAAATTAATTTAGATTCATTTAATTAGAAAAATTAAAAACACAAATAGTTGGATAGTGTAATGGATAATTAATTGTAGCCTAGTTATACGTTTTCATATAGAGATATGCATTTTGTTGTATATAAAGTTGCATTCTGAAAATAACAAATTATAACCAAACAATACAGTGTAATATGGATTATTGATATGCTTTGATGAGAATGCAGTGGTATTGAATACCCGACAGCTGCGGAATGTTTTAGACAAACAACCCAGCAAGCATTTTTTGGTTTAAAAGACGTCTATTAGACGTCTAAACATAGCCTAGACGTCTAGGCTAAATCACGGCTAAATTTGGGCTGTCAGTGAAAATCTAATAGACGTCTATGCATAGCCCAAGATTAGACGTCTACATTTAGACGGCTAATAGACGACTACATATAGACGTCTAATAGCCGGTGAAATTTGGTCTAGGCTAAATCACGGCTAAATTTGGGCTGTCAGTGAAAGTTTAATAGACGTCTATGCATAGCCCAAGATTAGACGTCTTCATTTAGTCGGCTAATAGACGACTACATATAGACGGCTAATAGCCGGTGAAATTTGGTCTAGGCTAAAACACGGCTAAATTTGGGCTGTCAGTGAAAATCTAATAGACGTCTAAGCATAGCCCAAGAATAAACAAGTCATCAAAATTTTAGCTAATGAATGGCTATGTTTATACATTTTATAAACAACAAAAATACACATACATATCAACATTTTCTCAATAAGGCACTCCATTCAAACTGATTAAACAAAAGCTTTTATTAATAAAAGCAACATTAACAAAATTAAAAACATTAAACAATACAAAATAAATATATAAAATGTCAAAGTTATGACAAAACAAACAAGATAAAAACTATGATTTTCTGTTGAACAGAAGATATTTTGAAGAAAGCTGAAAACCTGTAAAAAACATACAATAAAAGTCAATGGTTACAGGTATTCGGCTTTCTTCAAAATATGTTATGTTCAAGAGAAGAAAGAAACTCAAAGGCTGTTATTTTTGCTTTATATCACTCAAAATTATTCTTGTAGCTTAATATTCTGATTGAACAACTGAAAGCATGTGGTCTGTTTTGAGGATGTTTTAAACAAGTTGGGACCATTGCTGTCTATAGAGAATAAGAGAGCTCTCAGATTTCACCTAAAGTATCTTAATTTGTACGACATGAATAATTAAACGTTTTAATTTCTGGTTGAACAAACCCAAGTGTACATGAACCCAAAAGTCCAACCAATCCATATGTGACACTCAGCAGGTTTTGCAGAACTTCTACACCAACATCTGTAGCTCTGCACGGCAGAAAATGCTTTTCTTACTTAGATTTTTTTTTTGTCTTGTTTCTAGTCCAAATATCTACAAATTCTTCGAGAAGCATTTTCTAGGCAAGCAAACCATATTGTCTTGTTTTCAGAAATAATGCCAATATTAAATGAGTTTTTCCTTAAAACAAGCAAAATAATCTGCCAATGGGGTCAGAAAAATAATCTTGTTTTTCCTTTTGGCATAAGATTATTTTGCTTACCCCACTGCCAGATTATTTTGCTTGTTTTAAGGAAAAACTCACTTAATTTTGGCATATTATTTCTTTAAACAAGACAATATGTTTTGCTTGTCTAGAAAATTCTTCTTGATTTAAGAATTTTTAGATATTTGGACTAGAAACAAGACAAAAAAATCTAAGTAAGAAAATCATTTTTAGCAGTGTCACCAGGACCAGCATCCTCAGCCCAAATGATAAAGATCTCCACTGCTGTGTGTGCATTTTGAGATTCAGCCTCTGCATTTTCAGTCCTGGAGAAATAGAAAAAAACTGAGATGTGTTCTAAACTCAGTCTTGTGACTCTGTGAGTTTTACAAATACATTTATGAAAGGAGGGCGGGTTGACACACTTACCACATACTCTTTTACAAGTCTTCATTGAGGTAGATGTGCAGACTCTTTAAATAAGGTAGATCTTCAGGACACAATCACGCTTGATGGTTACATATTAAAACTAGAAAAAAAAACATCACCCATCAACAAAAAAATACATTAGCCACAGGTTTACAGCTTAAGCTGATTACTTATTTACTCACTTATTTTAACTATTTTAGTATCAATGTGTTACATTCAATGTTTCTTTATATCAACAGCAGTTATATGAATAATGCTTTAATATTGTTTAAAATTTTCATTCGTGTGTTTGATGTTACTCGAAAGCTTCTTCAGCTTGAGAATGTACATGCGGCAATCTGCATATGGACAGAGAACCCAGCAATATGAGGCCATAGTGTAAATGTTTTAGTCTAAACTGTTTAAGCAACTCATACCTGCTAGACTGCTTCTTTTACATAGCCACACTCAAATATCTGTGGAGAAAAACAAACAGTTACAAATATTAGAGAAGCATTATAATAATAAAAAAACCAACAGCTTACTTTATACTTGATTTTACTGTGACAAGTCAAAATACAGTTACTCATTTACTAAAAATTACATTTTCCATAAATAGTAAAGTTTATTTATCAAATCTAAATCAATAACCTTGTAGCAGCATACACAATAGAGGAGGCTGTCTTGTCAAATTATGCTTGAATGAGATTTTTGTAAGAGACAAATGGCTTTAACTAAAATTAGAATTAAATTGGTGTTTGTGTCTCTTTTGTTATGAAATCACAAGTAAACAATTCTTATAAAAGCTAGAACTGCAGAAGTTTCACCTCATGACTGACTTTTTATTGACTTCATGAGGCAATTTAATGAAGACCCCTCGCAATGTACAAAATAAATGCACTTAATCACCGAACTTTGCTTAATAAGTGTTTAATTTGCTTGTTTAAAAGGTTGTAACACTCTTTCACACCGTTTTTATTTTTGTCTGAGATTTATGGAATAAAAGGTGTCTGTGCATTGATATTAGCGTAATACTATATTAAAACATGCACATATAATAAACAACATGATATTAAAGCAGATTACACTTACCTTGTAGGGCACTCGCGCTCACCACAGCGCTTCAAATTTCAATTTTCAAACGACAACAGCTTTCTTCCTCTTGATATGCTGGTCCAGGTCAGTCGACTCGACAAATGTGCAATACCGCCATCTGTCGTGTGGAATATGGAGCTGCGTCCATTTTGCTTAACTGATTAGATCTGGCTTGTTCTACCGTAAGATATAGATAAGATATTATATACATAAGAAATATTATAGCATATTTATTTTTAACTTAAAATAAAAAGGCAGTAAGTCTACAATGAAAACAATTTATGTCAATTTTGCGAGGTGGGTAAAGCCCATCTAATTCAGAGATAAAGTATGGCTACAAATAGAACATGTCACGAGTGGATGTAGTACTGATAATGTGGACGTGATGTATTAACCATTGCACGCGCTGCACGGCCAAATACTACAGTGAATCAGTTTAGACTATCAGTGGGCTATAAATAGCCGATCTGATGACGAGCTAATTCAGGGCTACGGTCAGGCTATGAAAACAACACATATAAAAAACCCAAACACCTTATAAATGCTATTTACTTTCCTTACTTGAAGGAATATCATACATATCACAAGGTATTTTGCCAAAAAAAGACATGAAACTAAATGTAAGTTTTTTTAGGCTAGAGATGGGTTACACATAGCCGGGCTAGATTGGGTCTATACTTCACCGAGAAAGTGAAACTACAGTTATTACTTGCAGTTACCTCATAAACGTTATTGACTTTGCTTACATAATGAAGTATCATACATATCATAAGCTTTATTTTACAAAAAACAACATTCAACCAAATTTAAGGTTATTCGGGCTAAAATTGGGTTACACGTAGCCGGACTAGATCTGGTCTATGCTTCACCTAGACGGTGAAATGACGGCTATTGCTTGCTGGGTACACACATCACTTTAATGATAATTGTTTAATGTTGTATTTTTACAGATCACTGTAAGGGAAATGTTTAACATTAATGAGTCAAATTATTTATATTTACATAAATATAAATTGCAAATGTCTGAAGTTATTTACCTTTTTAACTACTGCAGTGCAAATGTGTAGTTACTTATATTCACATAGTTCAGGGTTTTCTTTGCTGAAAATGAGTTGGAGGTGGTATCCCATTTATTACATTTTAGCTACTTAAACCAAACGCATTTTGCATTATTCTTGTAATCTTATATAAAAAGATTAACATTAAATGTAATTAAATAAAAAAAGTGTTTGAGCATCACTGGGGGTCAGACTGTAGTCGATTGGTTCGTACAACATTTGATGGAGGTGGACACCCTAATAATTCTCTATGCACAAAAAAAAACTGCATATTTACATTAGTGCAGTGCAAGCATCTAAAGTTATATGTACATTAGTGCAGAACAAATGTTCACTAAAATTGTTCTGTTATTTATGTTTAAATGTTTAGATTAATACATTGAAAATGAACGTTTATTATAATAACCTTATATCCCTGCAGTGCAAGCAACCCTAAAAATTATGTACAGTATACTTGTTTATATTTGTTAAAAGAATAAATTCAAGTTCATCATTCCACATCAAATGTTATCTTCTCTTTAATCTTTTGCTCAAGCTTTTACTAATGGGCAGAAGGCAAGCCATTGTGTAAATCTGGTTGATGCTCGCTAATAGAGAGAGATGATGACTGTCCAGCTTGTGTCGCTTCACCCTGCAGATGAGACCCTCAGCCAAACGATGGAAACTGTCTCCCTCACCTAGTTTCATGTAGGATGCAAGTTGTGAACCTAAATCAGATATAATACATGTAGAAGTATAAATCAGGAAGAAATTAATCTGCTTTAAAAATGTATTAGGTTTTGTTTTGCATATAAATACTTTTTTTGCATATAAAAAACATTTGTTTCAGTTTGTTACTTGCCTAATAAATGACATTAGAATGTTTAGTTTTAGACAGATGGCTATATTTCTGTTCTATCAAAGTTTAGCTATATATAATTTTTTTTTTTAAAGTCCATGATAATATCGATTAAAGTCCTTTATGGTAATCCAAGGAAACACTTATAAACAGCGAGTGTAAGCTGTATCATCCTCTCTTGCACCATCTGCATACAGTGATTGCACTAGGAGTACATGCAGGCTGAGCACAAACACAGAAAAGCGATCGTGCAGTCAATTAATCAGTCAACCTCTTTGCGGTTTGGTGTGACAGCTGTCTGTTTAATTAATGATTCGATTAAAGTCATTCACTGTATTCCTAGGAAACATTTATAAACAGACGAGGTTGAATCAAGCTTCTTATTCGCAGCTTCTTATTGACGCTATACGGTCCACCTTAAAAACCTATCCGGTCCACCTTAAAACCCGCGACCGGATAGCGTCAATAAGAAGCTGGATTCAGCCTCGTCCGTGCGGGCTGGGCACAAACACAGAAAAGCCATCGTGCAGTCAATTAATCAGTCTCTTGAAAAAGCAAGGACAGCTCCATATTATTACAGCAATGCGTCCATTTTGAAGAGACTGGTTCATTACGGCTGGCCTGGTCCCGCTCTGATTGTAAGGCAAAGCGTGATTGGTTGGAGCGAGAACGAGCAGCGATTGGTCAGCATCACGGTGCCGGTATCTGATTGGTTTAAGCAGAAGGTGGGTGGAGTCATCTATTTGTGGATCAGTGTTCGTCTTGACGTTAGAACTGTTTCAAAATCCACAAATGCACAGCCCGATCCACAAATGGGCAGAGAGGTACCCACAAATATCACAGTGATCCAAATGCTTAGAGAGCAACCCACAAATACCACAGTGATCTACAAATGCACAGGACGCAATTCACATATAAATGTCAGGCAAATTTGTGTTTGTAGAATAAAAAAAAATATGTGTGAGTATGTTTTTTATTTGCAAGTCTAATTTTACTTATTTGTGAATGTAATTAATGTTTGTGGAACTCTAAGATTTATTTGTGGATCTCATTGTATTTATTTGTGAATATGCTTGGTATTTGTCAAACGCTTCACATTTATTTGTGGATTGTATTATATTTGTTTGGAAATATGAAACAATTCTGGCTCCATAGCTGTTCTGTTTTCCACATTTATTTTGTGTTTAGGTTTATTTTGGTTTACATAAGAATTGTTTATCCAACTAATTTTTTTGATTTATTATTGCTTTCGAGTCCCATTTCTCCTATTTGTTTTCTTTTCTGATTGGTATAAGTTTTTTTCATAAGTGTAAGATCCTCCTTTTATAGGTTTAGTTGAATTTGTTTTCGCTTTATTTCCGTTTATTTATCCGGCTGGACTTTTGTTATTTTGCTTTATGAGATTATTTTTTTGTAATTTATGCCTCAGATTATTTGAGGTTTGGGTTATTTTCTTGCTTTTGCTATTTTTTTAGTTTAAGAGAATCTTTGCTGGTTTTCTCATTGTTTACGGGGGATTTATTTGATTTATTTTTTTGTAAATTGTTCTAATTTTTGGGTGCAAGTTTATTTGTTTAAATTGGTTTGATTTGCAGGCCATTTGTCCGCTTGTGACCGGGCCTGCTCCCAGGACGGAAGACTACTATATTATAGGTGATTTGGGATTTTCTCACAGTGTGTAGTGACTCATTAACACACAACCATTCCAGACCCTCTTAGCATTCATACATTATAGAAGATCATTAGATCAAAACCCCCACGCCTCACTTTTTACTGATGACGCTAACCGTCCAGTAACTCGCTTCTGGTTTCAAAAGCACCTTAAAGAGGTTCTCCGCATTTCAGGATTCCCTCCAGAGCCATTCTCTGCTCACTCATTTAGGATAGGAGCAGCCACCACAGCAGCTCACAACGGCCTCTCCCAACAAAGATACAAACACTCGGTCGTTGGTCCTCCAACGCCTTCAGGTCATACATTCGCCTCAGCCACCATCACCTCAGAGAAGCTCAGCTGACTCTCTGCAGCCATCATCAACACTCATAACAACCATATGTTTCCTCGAAACTTCCATCCTTACTTCCTCACTATCCTACATACCATTTCTTCTACACGCCCCGCCATAATACAGCCGCAAAGGCCAGCGGGCATACACATTATCCATCTACTACCTCTACCACGCATTACACCATAGTGTTAACTACGCCAGCCTAGCAGAGCTTACACCCCCTGCTCATAGACCGGTACCACGTTCCGGGGGGAGTTTACATAAACTCTCCAAAACAGTCATCATATTCTAAAGAGCTCTACCTAACCTCTATCACGTCTCTAAAACAACAGAGACATGGCTAGCTACTCAGATCTCCAGCAGAAACTCTAGAAGAAACTGATGAACAATCACAGATCTCCAGTCATTGATCAGCCTTCATGATTCGGCTGAATGCAGGAGTAGATCAGCAGCCGCTACACTGAAATCCAGAAGTTCGTAAACAATGTCATCATCCGTTTGCTTTAGGATGAAATATTATACATATCGATTCACATAAAGAAGTTTTCCATAAGACAAAACCTTGCTCATGAGTTTATAATCTTCTTGAACAAAGATTTGTAAAATAATGGTGGATTATGCTGTTTAATGGCGATACTTCAGCTCAGCAGATTCTCTCTGAGCTCCGCTATCAGAAGGGTTTCACCCAGAGTGATGGACAGACGCAGCTGCAAGGGTGCAGGCTGGGTCAACACAGTTTATTTTTGGAAAGCACTTCTGACACCTCAGTTGTGTCGGTCCTTTGCTATATACATCAACGCGTCTGCCATTTTAAGTGGTTATTAGTGCACTATAAACAGAATGGAGGAGCTGCTGTTTTCTCAGATATAAAATACAATAACGCTTATATTTATTAACTTATTTTAATTTGATGGTGTGAAAAACTCTAGTTACCTAGAAGTAAGAAAGCTCAAACGTGTCATGATATTGTATGGTGAGAGAGATGTATTATCAACAAATGTGTCTCCTTTATAAAAATAGTGCTGGAATCCTCTTTTTTCTTACAGTTTTATAACAAAAACAGTTTATAAAAAGCAGTGAATCACATTATTATAATAGTACAAATTCCATACAATACAGAATAAAATAATACATTACTCTAAAAAGATTAATTAATAGAATATGAAACAGTATGTGTGTGCTATGTATAATCACAACTATAATTTGAGTATGAAAAATACAAATTTATCATTATGTACACTATTGGCTAAATTATCATGTATAAAGGTCATTTATTCCATTGGCAGTGACTGTTTTGCAGGTTATTGTGAGCATAGGTGTTAAAATACAAATATTATTTTATAATAGATGATTGATAATGCCAACAATGTTGTTTATTTATTTAAACGAGTTCACTGATTAAGAAAATGATTCCTATATTTTTGAAAGCAACCTCACTGTTACAGCAGTTTACACAAATCTATCATTTTCTATTTTCCAGCTTTGCAGGCAGGTTTCTTGGGCTGCGTCCAAAACCACCTACTACTCAGTAGGTACTGCATTTGAATTTAAACGTACTACTTCGCCGTTAGAAAAGTACGTTCTATACAGTATGAATGGGAGAAGTATGAATGGAATTCGGACGTACTACATCAGCCATTTTGTCATGGTCACGTGACCTACCTGCGTCAGTTGCGTCGATTCACTCCCATTCATGAATTCTCTCGTGGAGCATCATGGGATAGTGCAGCGTGCATGGGATGCACACTTCAGAATCTCGCTGGAAGTAATAAGTCACCTGGGTACTTCTCGCATACTGATTCTCGAATTCAACGAATTCGGACATACTACTACTACGGCTCGCATACTGATTTTAGCGTACTGTATAGTATGGAAGTATGCGGTTTCGGACAAAGCCTTGAAGTGTCTTGGAGATGTTCTTCAGAATCATCTGATCTCTGTGTGGAGCATCGGCTGCTGTCAAACTCCTTTTACAAACAGAAATCACACTGCAATATTACAATTAAAAGTGAAATGTAAACCGATATTTCCTAATGACACAATATACACAGCAAATTCATTGTGTTAAATTCAGAGTAAAGTGTTGAAATTCTAGAGTTAAATAAAGATAAAATAACCCTCTCAGCGTTAGAAGCTGATTAGCCTTCTTGTCATACAGAGTAACTAATCAGAGTGTCTGAAATCTCGCCATACACCCTTCATTCACTAGTCCCTAAATTAGTCAATTAGTTTAGTCCACTAGAGTGAAGGCCACAAATGAGTGAGTTCAGACACCTGCTGTTGAACACCTGCTGTTAACAAGCACATCACGGAAGGAATAAGAAATTGTACAAGAAATAAAACTACAGACGCCACCTCACACCAAACAACTGAATTAAAACAGAGGATTAAACAACTCCATTATATAACAGCATTAGCAGCTTCACTGATTAGTTTGACTTCATTTCTGTAAAAATATTTGATAATTAACAGAGGTTTATATTTTTTATTGAAAATGTGTCATTAGACCTCACCATCATGGAGATCAGAGGCTGATTTAGTTAGCTCTTGAACCTTTAGTCTTCTATCTTAATGTTTCTCTCTGACTGAAATAACTGAGTGTATCTAGAATTTATCAGTTATAGCAAGTAAGGCAATGAGAAAACATACTGTATGTGCTTAGGTGTTACAGATACAGTTTAGAGATTGTTTAATACGTTAATTTCAATAAAATACTACAAATATATTTTATTAAAGCTGTTCAAAGGCACTTTATAGTGATAGTCGGATCAATGTGCGTAAAACTGCTGGACCAGACGGTATTCCTCAAAGCATGTGCAGAACAGCTCGCTGGGGTATTCACAGACATACAGATGCACAACCTGTCCCTTAACCTAGCAGCTGTGCCAACATGCTTTAAATCCACCTCTATTGTGCCAGTGACGAAACACTCCAGCCCAACATGCCTAAATGACTACCGCCCTGTAGCACTCACACCCATCATCATGAAGTGCTTCGAGCGGTTGGTCCTGGCACATCTAAAAGACTTTCTGCCATCTACACTAGACCCACATCAGTTTGCCTACAGGAGCACAGAAGATGCAGTCTCCATAGCACTGCACTCTGTACTCACACCCCTGGACAATAAAAACACTTATGCACGAATGCTGTTTGTTGACTTCAGCTCAGCATTCAACACTGTCATACCCTCTAAGTTAATGATCAAACTTAGAGACCTGGATATCGACACGTCTCTCTGCAACTGGATTATGGACTGTCTGACTAACAGACCTCAGAATGTTAGATCAGACCACATCTGCTCCACCACCGTTACACTCAACACTGGTGTACCACAGGGCTGTGTGCTGAGCCCCTTCCTCTACTCTCTTTTTACCATCGACTGTAGGCCTGTGAACAGTTCTAACACACTCATCAAATTTGCAGATGACACCACAGTGATTGGTCCAATCAGCAACAATGAGGAGACTGCCTAAAGGAAGGAGATACTTGGTGCACCGACAATAATCTGCTCTTTAACACCAACAAGACCAAGGAGCTCATTGTGGACTTCAGGAAGGGACGAACAGGCTCACATGATCCCATCCACATCATTGGGATGGCCGTTGAGCCTGTCTCATCCTTCAAGTTCCTGGGGACCCACATCTCAAAGGATCTTTCCTGGACCACCAACACCTCCAGCCTGGTCAAGAAGGCTCACCAGCACCTATTTTCCTTAAGGCAACTTAAGAAGAACCAGCTGTCATCAGCCGTCTTGGTGAACTTCTACCGCTGCACAATAGAAAGCATTCTGACCAACTGCGTCACAGTCTGGTATGGAAGCTGCTCTGTTGCGGAGCGTAAGGCACTGCAGCGGGTGGTCAAAACTGCACAACGCATCACAGGGACCACACTGCCAGCCATAGAGGACATCCAGAGGAAACACTGTCTGCGCCGAGCACGCAGTATTCTTAAAGATTCCTCTCACCCTGCTCACAGACTGTTTTCTCTCCTGCTTCTGGCAGGAACTTCAGGCTCCCCCGGACAAAAACCAGTAGACTAAGGAACAGCTTTTCCCCCAGAGCTGTCTCCCTTTTGAACTCTACCCCCCACTGACTCTTTTGCACCCCCGATTCACCCCCACTCTCCTCATAACTCATACTCCTCATAATCACTGCACTATTTAACATTTGCACATTTAAAACTTCATTGCACTACATTGCACTGATTCATTTATTTGAACTGTAAATACCCACTGCACATTTGTAATTATGTACACACCCACTTTACATATACATTTGTAATTATTTTTATCCATCTGCACTAATGATGGGAAGTTTGGCTCTTTTCAAAGATTCGGCTCTTTTGGCTCGGCTCCCTTAAAAGAGCCGGCTCTTACGGCTCCCAAATGGCTCTTTATTTAGTATCACTCAGAGCCTTCTATTTTAGCCCAAATTATCAATTGTGAATGTTTTGTGTATTCGTAAGCAACTTTTTTTATTCCTTATTTTTCATAAAAAATACACAGTTACTATTATTTCACATTTTAATAAAACTTTAATTGAACACAACCAGGGCTTGACATTAACTTTTTTTGATCACCGGCCACTGTGGCTAGTAGTTTTCCAATGTTACTAGCCACTCTGCATTTTCACTAGCCACAATTTTGTTGTTGGGAAAATAGATTTTATATGCATAAATTTGACTTTGACATGCTAAAATACTTGATTTAAATTTTGTGTTATGTCCCCATGCCTCGTCATTAATTTAACTTTTTGTGTGTCGTGTATGAGCTTGCTCAATGAGCATGAGCAAATGGGTCATGGTTTCATAGTGTTATATTGCAATTAGTTTTTATTTCACATGACTTTTAAGGGTTTACCAAATTTATCTCTGACCACACCAAATAATAATTATGTATTAGCCACAAATTTTAAATGTGTCAAAATTAGCAAAATATAGCTGTATACTATAATTTTTATTTAACAAAACATTTCTTAAAAAACAAAGAAAAGCAATTGACTAAAAAAATAATTATTGTCATGTATCTAAAACTATGCACAGTAATCTGTCCTGGCTAAAGGTCTCTCGGATCACCAGTTAACTACACATACGTAAATGGAGAGTTAATCTCCCATTAAAGCAATATTGTAAAAAAAAATTAACCATATTACCAAAAATAAAACAAATGAAGCAAATGAAAGCAGGTGAAAAACATACCATGTGTGATAAGTATCTGTTCAAAGTGTAAGCAACCGGTGCTGCTTACAAAAAGACCAATTTGGAGCTCTTGAAAGCAGCAGGACTGTGGGTGCATGTTCATCACTTTTTGTCTAGTCTATTTAAAAGAGAACCGATCACAGTTGCGTTTCCAGACACGGTTGCTTCACCAAAGGAAACAAGAGCGTGCACTCGTTTTAAACAGTCGCGCGCATCACATCAGCTGTTAGCGCGAGTGATCTTCATGGTACGATCCTAGTGGGTCCTCCCATGTGATTAGCCGCATGGTTGTTCCCAAATGAAGCCCCGCCCCTACTTACGGCAGAAGATTCGGCTCTCCCCGACAGGAGTCGGCTCTTCTCGTTCGCTACAAAGAATCGGCTCTTAGAGCCGGCTCGTTTGCGAACGACACATCACTAATCTGCACACTTCTGATTATTAATAGCAACCCGCACATATATCCATCTATTGTAAATCTCTGTTCATAGCTAATAGAATCTGTATATAATATTTATAGTACATTCATTTGTAAATATCACCAGTTTTTCTATAACTGCACTTTATAACGTATACCTGTATCCTGCACTTGCTGCTATTGCACTCCTGGTTAGACCTAAACTGCATTTCGTTTCCTTGTACAGTGTACAAAAAAAAGTAGTGACAGTACTCCCTCCCTCAAGACAATATGCCCCCTGGCATTCCCTTAAGACTGCCATCTGTGAATATTTGCCTCACAGACACAAAACATACCTGCATAATACCTGCATAAAGCCTTAAATCTGCACCTTTAAATGACAAATGTTCTCTGGTTTAGTAATCTGCAAGTAACAAATGCGATGCTGAATTCTAACCCTTAACGGTTTCAGATCATCAAACAAATGTAAATATTAGTCAAAGATAACACAAACACATTGTGCAGTTTTTAAATGAAGGTTTTTATTATTATTAAAATGAAGATAAAATACTGAACTACATAACCTTGTGTGAAAAAGTTTTTCCCATTAAAACATAACTTTAATTTATCTCACAGACTTTAAGTTCTCTAGACACACCCAGACCTGAGTACTACCACACGTTCGCAATCAAGAAATCACCTAAATAGGACCTGTCTGACAAAGTGAAGTAGACCAAAAAAGCCTCAAAAGCTAGACATCATGCCTAAATCTATAGACATTTAAACACAAATGAGAAAGAAAATACTTGTGTCATGAGTAAAAAAAGAGTGAACTCAAATGCAGAAAAACAACAAGTCTTGAGGAGTGAGTCCCGGAAAAAGTCAAAGACAAAATTAAAGTACACAAGCAGTTGGGTGAGCGCTGAGGATGTGCCAAGGAAAAGCAACCAGACACTCGCTCACTAGCGGTCCTGGAAACAAATACAGGGTGAGTAACAAAATAATATTCACACAAACGATTGAATCATACTGACAAACATGAAGGGAAATGATGTGGTATAAACAGGATAAAGGGAAATGAGAGACAGGTGGAATGAATTAGCTCAAATGACCTGTGCTCCTGTGACTGTAAATAAAAACAGATGACGGAGCTAATCTGTAACTTGTAGCAAAAGCGTGAGGGACGGTGACAGTAAACCCCTCCCTCAAGAACGCCCCCTAACGTTCCCTTAAGACTCACTATGGACCTGATGAAACTGATCAGTGAGATTACGGTCCAGAATATCCAGAGCCGGAATCCAACATCTCTACTCTGGAGAGAAGTACCCGGATGACCTACTTCTTCCGGCAAGATTCAGAAGCGACGCAACTCACGTGGGTGGGTCACATGATCATGACAAAATGGCTGATGTAGTACGTCCGAATTCCATTCATACTGCTTACATTCATACTGTATATAACATACTTTTAAAACAACTTAGTATGTTTAAATTCAAATGCAGTACCTACTGAGTAGTAGTCTGTTTCAGACACAGCCCATGTGTTTCTGAAGCTGCCCCGAATGAGTGAAATTCTGGACACACTGATCAAGTCTATGGTTTCTCTCCAGTGTGGATCCTCATGTGTCTATAAAGCGATGATGATTGGCTGAAACTCTTCCCACACTGAGTGCATGTGAATGGTTTCTCTCCAGTGTGGCTCATCATGTGTAGATTAAGGTTTGATGATTGGCTGAAACTCTTCCCACACTGAGTGCATGTGAATGGTTTTTCTCCGGTGTGGATCCTCATGTGTATATAAAGCGATGATGATTTGCTGAAATGCTTCCCACACTGAGTGCATGTGAATGGTTTCTCTCCAGTGTGGACCATCATGTGTTGATTAACGGATGATGATTGGCCGAAACTCTTCCCACACTGAGTGCATGTGAATGGTTTCTCTCCAGTGTGGATCTTCATGTGATTATTGAGGTGTGATGATTGGCTGAAACTCTTGCCACACTTAGTGCATGTGAATGGTTTCTCTCCAGTGTGAATTCTCATGTGTAGATTAAGGGATGATGATATGCTGAAACTCTTCCCACACTGAGTGCATGTGAATGTTTTTTCTCCGGTGTGGATCTTCATGTGTCTATAAAGCGATGATGATTTGCTGAAATGCTTCCCACACTGAGTGCATGTGAATGGTTTCTCTCCAGTGTGGATCATCATGTGTTCATTGAGGTGTGATGCTTGGCCGAAACTTCTCCCACACTGAGTGCATGTGAATGGTTTCTCTCCAGTGTGGATCCTCATGTGAACCTCAAGTTTGCTTTTGCTTGCCAAACTCTTTCCACACTGAGTGCAGGTGAATCGATTCTTGTCTCTCATTTTTAAAATATCATCAGTCTCTAAATGAGTTTCGTCCTCAATTTTGACATGATGTTCCTCCTCTTTCCTCTCACCATACTCTATAATTAGGTCTGAAATAAAAATAAAAAGTTAAGTTTTCAGTAAATCATTAAAACTCTCATCGAAAGCTGAAGTGAAAAGGCACTACAAACATTGGCTACAAAAACCTTAATTTTGATGCACATTAAATGTAAAAACATAGCAGATCATATTTAGGTTGATCTTGTCATATCAACCTACTGGGGTCTATTACACACATACACATTTAACCCTCTACCGCATGCATTATGATACATCTATAAAAAAAAAAAATATTTGCCAGTTTTTCTTTTCTTAAAATGGCTTAACTTGAAAGGCTGTAATGTATTATTATTATTTTTTAAGGTATTTGATATGTTGCCATATGGCAACAACATCCAACAGTGGATCTAACTTAGAAATTTCACATTTAAAACTTTCCTCATAATTAATCATTTTGTTGTTTGAAATTATTTATTATTGTTGTTTTTGTTGTTTGAAATTATTATTGGAGTTGCAGTATCATAAGCTTTAACACAGAACTTATAAATGACCCCTTATACATACTTTCCAACAACTCATATTCCCACAGCTTTCATTCATTCCATTCTTTTTTGCTAAATTTTATTGAAAACAAACCTAATATTGTATTATCATGTATACAACATACAGTAAATATAAATATTTTCTCCAGTAAATATTATAACAAATATCAAGTCTAATATATCCAGATGCATCAGAATAATGTAGCTACTAGCTAACAATATTTATATTTTATACTATATACTATGCCTCTTATCTGCCTCTGAGCTAACTTACTGAACTGTCTCTATCAAATGTCCAGTCTGCATCATTCTCATGGTCACTAAAACCCATCTCACCCTCACTTTCATCTGCAGGAAGACCATAGAGCATGCGATGCTCGCTAATACACTATTCCATGTATTCATATCTGTTCAAAAGTAGTATTGCCATTAAAACTAGATTTTATCTATAATGCAAATGCCATTAACACATGACTAATCAACATTATATTACTAGCTTTCATGTTGTTATTGTTACAACTTAAAAATTCACAGCTGACCGTGCTAGCTAGCTAACCCATTGCAATATCGCATCTTCCACTATTGCAGTGTTACCATTTGGCAACACATACATTTGATCCATTTACAAAAAACTAATTTGATTTAAAGAAATTTGAGTTGTGAATATGTCATCATAACTTACTGGAGGTGATGTTTCAGATTTTTTGTGGATCTGACAATTTGATCCTTTGATTTTACTGATGTTTACATTTGCATTTAGCAACTACTCACAATAAACGCCAGTCTGTCAGAAATTGTGCTACAGAAAAGCACAGCATGTCATGTGACTTAACCAAAGCACATCATTGGCTACACTAAGGTCTTCTTTTTCCAACAACAACAAAAAAATATAAATGAAGGTTTTTATTCTTAAAAGGACAACAAAATACTGAACTACATAGCCCTGTGTGAAAATGTTTTTCCCATATGACTTGACTCGAACCAGACTTAAGTCACAAAATTTAGGGCTTGAGACTTGCTTGACAAATAAATATATATATATATATATATATATATATATATATATATATATATATATATATATATATATATATATATATATATATATATAATCTAAGAGTCTATTTGAGTCTACTTGACTATAATGACTTGAGACTTGACTTGGACTGTAATGACTTGAGTTAAATGACTCGAAATAACTTGTTTTTTGTTAAATACAGAACCATTTGTTATATATTACGCATTTAAAAAAAAAGAAAAAGAGTACTAAATCACGCATGCGCATTAACAGCTCATTGGTTCTCAGATCAGTCCAAAAGAATCAGTTAAATTTGTTGGACTGGATCATTTGGTTCATTAAGAAGAACCGCTTTAATTGATTCATTATATTCATTTGAACAATTCATTTGAAACTTAATGCCTGTTGCTCTGCCTAAATCATAAAATATTCATCAAGTTTGTATTCTCCTCAAAAAAGTAAATGTAGTAAACTAGAAAGAATCTTAAATCCAAAAGTAAAGAAACTTTACTAATAAAAGATGCAACACAGGACAATTGAATGGGCTTTCTAAACTCGAGGCCCTGGTATACTGCAAACTAACCGTCCTGGAGCTCCACCTTCTTTAATGTGCGGTGTCTTCCCATTGATGTTTCTCATTCAGGGAGTCAGACAGAGAACATCATCCAAAACAACACTAGCTACATGAATACACTGGAGAGTGGAGTACAGATGTATCCGCACTTGTACAATCACTTGCAAAGAGATTTTAAGCCGCAGAGGCTGTGAATTGTTCTTCTCTCAGCCGCCATCATTGCGTTTATGGTAAACGCAAGGAGCGCAACACATTTACAACCCCACCTACTGCAGTGTAGGAGTGTTGGAAAACAGTATACCGTCACTCAGCCTTTTCAAACATTATTCAGACATGAAACATCCTGTGCACATGAGAAAATGTTTTGCTGAATTCATGTCATGTGTGCAATTTTTGTCCATGTGTTTCTTAAGCAGTAAGAAACACAGTTTCTCTCCAGTATGAATCGTCTGGTGCAGTTTCAGTTTTGGAGCTGTAATAAAAGTCTTCTCACACTCAAGCACATATACTCTTTCACACCAGTGTGGATCTTCATGTGTTCATTAAGGTTTGCTGATCGGTTGAAACTCTTCCCACACTGAGTGCATGTGAAAGGTTTTACTCCAGTGTGAATCATCATGTGTAGATTATGGTATGATGATTTGTTGAAACTCTTCCCACACTGAGTGCATGTGAATGGTTTCTCTCCAGTGTGGATCATCCTGTGAATCTTAAGATCGCATTTTCTTCCAAAACTCTTTCCACACTGAGTGCAGGTGAAACGATTCTTGTCTCTCCTTTTCAAAATACCATCAGTCTGTAAATTATTTTTTTCCTCAATTTTGACATGATGTTCCTCCTCTTTACGCCCCTCATTCTCTTCAATTAGGTCTGAAATGAATGAATAAAACATTAGTTTTTATTAAGTCTTAAAAACTCTGAACCTGAAAAGTGTAAGGACACTGGAAACATTGGCTACACACTGTAATTTTGATGCACATTTAATGTAAAGTAAATCAGATCATATTTTGTTCAGTTCATTAACGTGTACACATGTAAGCGTATTTAATTCATCTTTATTTATCTAGTGCTTTTACAATGTAAATTGTGTCAAAGCCACTTAACACAGAAGTTATAGTAAATGGACTCTATGCACGAACTCTGCTGACGCGTTTCTGGTAGACTATCAGTCAGGCTCTTTACATCCGCATAGTGCGTTCTACAGCGAAATCTAATAGCAGGGAAACCTAAATGCATCAGAGCATGGCAAAGAAGTGAGATTTATTGATGAGGATCTAGTGCCAGTGGATGTCCAGCATCTGGAACATCATTATTGTTCAGTTCCAGAACCCACGGTAGTTGATTAATACACCAGATCAGGCTGACAATCTCTGTGAAGAGGTGGAGTGACTGAGAGGAGACTGCTTCCATGCTGCTTTTGGTGACGTTATAAGGTTATAAAAGTACAGTTAAAAAAAAATATGTACTAGAATTTAACCCAGATTCAAAAAGTAACAAGTTGTAATTGTATTTTATATTAAATATTACATTTTTAACAATTCTATAGTAAATTCTTTTATATTGTATACATGCATACACACACACACACACACACACACACCAAACATTCTAGTGTCATGTAATAAGCAAATAACAAACAAACAAATGTGTTAAGCACAAGTATTTATATGCAAACCCAGAGGTGTGGACTCGAGTCATGTGACTTGGACTCGAGTCATGAATTTGATGATTTTAGACTCAACAAAATATGAAAAGACTTGCAACTCGACCTGGACTTGAACATAAATGACTCGTGACTTTCACCTGGACTTGCACCTATTGACTTGTAAAGACTTGCTACTTCCCATAAAAAGCGCAGATAAAAAGTATGTTGACAAGGACCGTGCTATCTCTGTATGTCTGTGTGCGTGTGTGCAGTGTTGCCAGATGTAGCTGACTGATTCCAGCCCAAAAACTATCCAAAACCTGCAGAAATACAAAAACAACCACCGAAATATACACTACCTGCCTGTGTCAACCGCCCAATCTGGCAAAACTGCATGTGTGTAACAGAGAGTACGCACGCATTCAGCACGACATCCAATCAAAATACCGTACAATTAGATTGTTTTGATTTGACAGTGTCCAACGTGACAACGTGAACGTGCCAGTTTGCAAAATGATACCGAAGACAGTTTTGTTTAGCTATAAAAATTTTGAGGTGGTCAACAAAAAAACGAATTGCAGTATGTAAAACATGAAGATTACAGGAAGAGACGCCAAAACTTCCAACTTTGTTCGACACGAAGTTGCAAAAAGAAAGATAAGTTCTGAATGAATGTCAAGATCACCTTATTATGGTGTTATTTCACTGACAAATGTCGTAAGTGCAGTATTACAAGTCAAAAGCGCATTCAATACGAGCAAGCGAATCTTTTTGCTTATGCGACGGTTTCCTCTGTTCGTGGACAAATCTTCTCGCGCGCCCTCAAAACACTGTCTGCTCTTGTGCGAATGATCTGCTCTCGCTCCATCAGATGATGCAGACTCACAATTTTTAGGTGCGTTCGACATGAAGCACAGCTGCAGCCCGTGATCAACGAGATAAGCCGTGCGCAGGCGGTGGCGGAGTTGAAAACGGAGCCATCAAGCCGGACACTTCGGGGCTCAAAGTTTCTGCTGTCATGGTGACTGATCACATGGTGTGATCATTTATGTTTATTTATTTCAATAACAACAAAGATATACAGTACAAATAAATCAGAATAGTCTCTACAAACTATACTTCATTTTTAAACAATAAGGGAATTATGAATTAAACTAAAGTAGCTTATATAACAAACGCATGAGAAATAAGGGGAAAACGAGAGAGCACATGAAAAGGAAATAAATAACCACGAATAGGCCTATTAAACAAAACAATGAGCACAAATTCTTGGAGTTTAAACCACTCTTTGGGATATAGATGTTGAATGGTAAGTCAATACTGGTATAGTGCTTGTTTGAATATGCTAAAAAGGGGGTTTACATTTATAAAACTATTTTATAAAACTTTCCAATATACATTAACCTAAAACCCAAAACAAGGTGTTTTGATTAAGTCTTAAACAATGATTAAGATTATTTTGGGTAATAAAAGCATTTTTTAAAAAGCACTTTAATCCAAAGAGATCAAACAACAAAAGGACCAAAATAAATGAGCTACACTTTAGTAGAAAATACCCAGAAAGAGCAGGTACATCAATCTCATTTTTAACATTTCTGCATCAAAGGCTCGACAGGAAATAAAATACTTTATAATCATATTTTTTTTATATTTAATAAAATATTTTTTTTACTTAATTTGTTAAGAAATCTTCATAGGGGTGTCAGGATCAATGATAATAATCATTTTATTATAAGTCTGTAAGACATATTTGAGTTAATATTTGGTCATTCACTAAAATGTATAATACAGTAGTCTATAAAAAAGGCAAAATAAACCAGTTTAAAGAATCTAGACATTATGAACAAATTATTTAACAAAAGATGATACTGCAGTAAAATATTTGTAGTCTTTTGATAAGCATAATATTAGGGCTGGGCGATTTTTTCGATTAATTCGAATTTACGTTTTAAGACGATTTTATTTTTTATAAAATCGAGAAATCGCGATTTTTTAAATAAAAATATTAAAGCCGCTTTTCCACTATCGTGCCAAAACCGTTCTAAACTGTTAGACAACCGTGCTGAATTGTGCTGATTCTGTGTGTTGATGTCGCGGCTCTGTCCCGAAGCCGCCTGTCTCTCCCGCGCGAGCTGCGAGACGGGCGCGCGCGAGGAGAGGAGAGGAGAGAAGGCTCGACAGGCGGAGGTCCACTCCTTGCCTCCTTCATTCTAATCATCCACCCGCCCGCACATATTATTTTATCTGATATATATATCCGCACCCGATCGCCACTTTAATAATTCTAATTCTTTGTTTTAAGCATGATGATAGGTGTAACTTTCTCCGCAATGTCCAGCGGCAGAGTAACAGCTCGTTAATTCATGCTCGAGCAAATGATGAGACGGACAAAAGTACTCGATGCATGCCCTTCTTTTACTTATTTCAGTGTTTTCAGTTTCACAGTGCAAAACAGCTCCCGGGTGGAATTACTGAAGTAAACATAAAACAAAAGAGCAGCATTTTGCTAAATATAGTCCTTTATATCCTGATATGCTGTGTTGATTCATTTGTTTTTTTATATTTAACTTGATGCATTCGTTATTTAATGTTTGAATACTGAAATCGTTTAAATAGTTATATTTTACCATCAAAAGTATATTTTATATCATTACCAATTTTTGATATAAAACCGCTGTTATTTTATTGATTGTTATGAAATAATTTAAGTGCTATATTTTTTATTAGTGAAAGTGCCCGCTCACTTTGACAAGGCCTGTCTAAATATATATTTCTGCCATGCCACTAATACAGATAAACTATTGCTGCATTATCATTGTTTATTTTTCTGTTATTTGAAATATTTATTTCCCCTCCAATCCTTTTCAATCTTCACGTTACATTTTGGTCGATTTCTCTCCAAAAAAAAAATTGCCCAAAGCTGCACAACATATGACCTCTACATAAATACGGGTGCTGTGACTTCTATTGTAGCTATGTTTAGCATCCCTATATGAGAGAGTGCCATAACCACGTTTAGTCACACAGTTGCTTTTCTTTTACAAGTGAGCATGAAAAAAACTAGTTTCGGCATTTATTTAAATTTAAATGAACAAGGTAAGCTGGTAAGGTAGTTACACAGTAAAAACAAAATTAATAAAAAAAATAAATAAAAAAAATCGAAATCGTGAATCGGTCAAACTTTATGAGAAAATCGAGATTTTTTTTTTTTGCCATATCGCCCAGCCCTACATAATATATACAAGATAGAGAGGGTATGAACAGTTAATTGTCTGTTTTGAAATTTGTGAATCGGAATTTGTCCAATAATAAACCCAAAACACACGTGGTTGTTGTCATGCTGTCAACTCGGCCAATCGTGTAACATCAGCGTCGTCATCGCAGTTCCAGCAGTCGCTCTTCAGATGCTGCACAGGCTGAATCAGTCGTCTGATCTCGGAGCGCTGTTGCGGTACTCTGATGCCACATGTGACAGTCAACGTGGCGTCGGCGCAGCATTGATTCGGCCAAAATTTCTAACCGGCATGCACCGCTTTAAGACGGATTTCGATCGGTCTGCGCAGCGCTACATGAAGTCGAACGCACCTTTTGTGTCTTGAGTTTCCTTTTCCTTCCGTGCATTTGCTCTCCAGAGATCCTCCTGTTAAATTGATTATTCCAAGAATGTTGATGTGGTTTATACATTGCTACACTGTTTATTAACAATACACAAAAAACTAAGAGTGCTTTCACACCTAGACTTTTGTTACGGAACCTGGCACGTTTGCCCAGTTAGCGCGGTTTGTTTGGCATATGTGAACAGGGCAATCGCGCTTGGATTCCAAATCTACTGGAAGTTGACATGCGGGCTAATCGCGAACGCGGAAGAGATCTTGCATAGAGTCCATTAAAACTGTGTCAGTCCAGTTTTCAGAGTTTCTCATAAAAGTCATTTTGGTCATATTGATAAGACACAGTGTTGAAAGCTGTAAATGGCCTATTTTTATTCGGATTGTTGGTGTTTTCTGTGACGACAGTCAACATTGTTTAATTGGTCTCCACCCATGGGACTGCAAAAAGGAAATGGGTGAGAGTATAAAGGAAGAGGAGGAGAGTTGAAGAGGGCAACATTATGTGATGTGTGGAAGAAAGAGAAGTTGACCGAATTGTTACAGTGTGGGGTAACGATTGGAGAAACCAGGTCGAGACGAGCTGTGTAAACTTAACGACTGGCTGTGAGAAACAAAAAGATAAAGTACGTATTGAAGCAACGGAGCAAAGACCGCTGTCTTGTTACTGAAGTCATCGTGACGTCTGTGAACGAGTGTGTCACCAAAGACTTCAGTGTGTTCTGAACAAAATCAACTTACCGATTTATCTCGCTGGCATGGAGTCAGCTGGCGAAAGCCTTCATCTAGCAGTTGACAGTGTCGGAGTTTCCAGTTAGGCACCCGTGGCTGCTACTCACCGGCTGGGTTCGTCGACGCCCTCAACCTTCACATCTACATTCGCCATTCCCCTCTCATTTCCCTTGAACCCTCCGCTCCGTGGGTAAGCAAACGTTTTTGTTTTCTTTGCCCAAATTCTCATTTTATTTCTCTTGTTTTGTTTTCTCCCCGTACTATTATTATCATTATTATTTTTCCCCGTTTTCAAATCTGACGAATCTGCTGGCCTGAAATCATTTGCATTTTTTCTTTTCACTTTCATTTGAGTTATAAGTGCTGAGGGTTTTGTGTTTTATTGTGATTATTGTTATATTGTTTGTTTTGTTGTTGAAACTGCTGTTTGTGTGTGAAAAGTACAAAGTGTTTTTTTAATTATTATTATTATTATTGACTAATACAAACTTTTAGACAAACACAGCAATTGTCTGAGTTTTTTCTGGTTCTCATTGTTTGTTAATTTATTTAGTTATTTTTTGATTAATATTTGTAACTTGAGCGATGTCACCAAAGAAACACCCTTGCTCTATTTTTAGATGTAAGGCTCATTGGGCTGCATACTTGTGTACTTTTCATTGCGTCTTCCTTAAACTTCAGCTGTTTGCATTTCGCGCGGTCACAGAAGCTCCCTGTCATCTTAACTAGGTGCAGCTGGAAAGTGCGAGCGCGTTGCCTCACGTTGCCTCCCTCCATTGGAAATAACGAACTAACGACGCGCAGCACCATGCCTTTCAGAATTCTAAACATAGGTTTCTATCACACAACGGCGCTGCAAGTCGGTGGCTGTCTGCGGCACCCAGCCATGACTCAGGACCAGGGGCGGAGCAAGCTGTACTGGCGCTGTAGGCAAACTGTGATCACACTGCCCTCAACCCGAAAGTGAAATAGAAAGTTATCAGTTTGTGGAAAAAAGTAAGGACCGGGAGGGAGGGGGTGGGTGTCATGGAGAACCGTGAGAACCGGGGGGGTTGCTCACTATTCTGCCGCCTAGGTTGCCTCTATGGACATGTTTAAATATCATGCGAATGTGCGCGTCTGGTGTACGATACTTTCAACTATTATGTGTGCGCTGTGTCGCGGCGCATCCAGTGTGACGCCCTTTAGTCAAAGTTAATTCAGTGTGCTTGGTTATTAGTCTCGGTGTACAAGCTCGGAGCTTTAAACTAGCACACAGTTGGCAGTAAAATTATACAAAGACACAAATGACTTTGTAGTCTCTGCTTGGTCTGTGTCCGAGTCGTACATGTACAGCTGAATGCTGGTCCTCTCACTCATGTTGCTTCTCTCGGTCTCCCCGTCTGTTGCCATACACAAAGCAGGGGAGCTTTTGGCTCCGCCCCCTTGTTAAGTTGGGCAGAAGTCGAAACTAATTTTTATGTGAAGCAACACACCCCTAAAACAGCGAACTGTGTACACACCCCCAAAATGGCACTTTTTAACACATTATAATAAAAAAAATCTGAATTGTGTTTTGAACTGAACCTAAACTGGCACAATCAGAAGAACCATAATATTAATATTACATCTTAAAAAAGGGGTAAAATAGGTGCCCTTTAAAAGGTATTTTGACAGATATTCTGTCTGGCGCCCAAGATTAATAATTTAAAAACAAGTGACAAACATATTTTGTTAATGTTTGTTTATTTATTTATTATTTATTTATTTTTTTCGGGGATCACCATTTTCACACTGCCATTACATTTCCCTGTTGGGAAGAGATTTGTGAGTTTTACTATTGATCATCAGTTACAGTGCAAAAAATGTTTCTGCATTTTATATGGAGTATAGTGTGTGTGGGAGGAGAGAGAAGCTGGATTTATACTTTCGCCAGGCGCCACATCGCGTACCTCCGCTGACTGCGCGTGCACCTCGCAAAACAAACAAGGCTTTTATACTTGCCGTTGTGATATTCTTTAAAACGACAGGGGGCGCTCAAAAGAAACCCAGTGTAAAGTCAGACGGATAAACAGAGAAGTAGGAAGTTTCCGGAACTAAGTCATATCATTAATATCGCTTAATGTTTTTATACTAATTATTTTTTTTGTTTGTTTTTAAAAATTATAAAGATTTTTATAACCATTTAAGATTTTTTTTAATCAAACTTTGATGCATCACTTGCTTTTGTTACCATCTCGGACAATTCTACCTATTATAATTTATCAAAATATTAATGACAGCAGAACATGGGTTGCTCTACAAATATATTTTTTATGGCAAGAATAAAAAAAAAAAAAGTACACTTACTAAAAAATACATGTTTTTTTTTTTTAGATTTAGCCCGCTCCACAATTCACACATCACTGTCTGGCTAGTTTCTCTCCTCTGCTTATGCTAAAAAGGCAATAATGGTCCAATTTTCCTGATCATTATCACCAATAAAGCCTAGAAAAACAGGGCATCAGTATATTGTAAACCGATAGGTTCAAGTATTCCTTTCCAGTTATCTGTGTTTTTGTTTTCCTGGAGTTTCAGTGCACTTTACTGACGCATTTCCAAAACAGTTCGTGGAGAGAGAAAAAGAGAGAATGACTACACTGATTATTATCCTTATTTTGCAAAAGCACACACTTTTGCGCGAAAAAAAAAAAAAAAACGCAATCATCCAACACATGCGTCATTCTCATACCACGTTTTCAAAGATAAATTCGTGTCTGAGTGCTGCTTTGAAAATAATGAAATTATTAAAAAGCACAATAAACACTAGACACATAAAATAAAACATTCACAAATGTGTATCTTATGGGAAAAACACTAATTGACAGTAGGGCTGGGCGATACTGCAAAATTTGGTATCGATCCAATACCAAGTAAATACAGGGCCAGTATCGCCGATATCGATACCGATACTTTTACTTTAAAAAGCATGCACTCGAACCTAAATGTACTTTTCTGTAGGGGAGAACAGTGTGTGATGATTTATGAGTTGAATGCTCTCAAAGCAGCTATAATTAAATGTATTTAATAAAACCCAGGACAAATTTTAAACACTTTTAAGCCAAATAAAAACATTTTTATTATTGTAATGTTCTGGATTTGCAAACACAAACTTATTACTAGAGGTGAATTTTTTTAACTTTGCTTCAGCCTGGGTTTTTTGTTCAGAAACAATAATAACAAAACCATTTCTCTTTTAGCACTTCTTTAATGTCTTTAAACAAATAAATGTAAAACAATATGCATTTCAAATACATTTTAATAAACAAAGACCACAAAATTATTACTGGCGAACAAATGTTTTAAAACTTTTTCAGTTTTTGTTCACTGTTTTGTTCAAAATAATAAAATAAAGTGTTTTTCTTTCATTAGACACTAAACATTGCCTTATTTTATAAACAAAGTGCAAACAGTTGCTTGTATATAATGAGGGATATTCTGACATTTTCATTTCAATTATTAGAACACCTGTATTCTCACTAGCTAAAAAATGTAAGTGTTTTTAAATGTTTTTATATTATTATTTCCTACTAACACACTACAGCAAAAGATAACTGACTTAAAACCATTTTTTTAGCTGGTGAAAAAACTACCTTTCTAATCATTTTGGCCGTCACTGTATATTTTAAATTCCAAAATAATTCATATAAACAGCAGGTATATATGCTGACTATATAGGCTACATTTAATCAGCCTGATGAAAGTAACAAGTTCAACTATGACCAAGTAATCTTTTTTTTCTTCAAATTGACATTAACTAATACTGAATGTCCTATATGACTCAAATATTAATTTCACCACTGTAGCTACCTATCTGGATATTCATTGCCTCCCTGAAACGACTCGGCCAGTGACCTGTCTCAGGGCTGGCAATGCTGGGGGTCTGTCTGTAGGATTTGCCTCCTCTTCTCTCCTTTTTTTTGCAGCTCGGCGTTCTCTTTTTTTCTGTTATTTTATGCGTTTGTGTAGACTTGTATTGTTGGCACAGTATCAAATAGACTTTCTACAAACATCGCAGTTTGCAATATTTTCGTTTACTGCAGTAAAATAACTCCACACAGCGCTCCTCTTTCTTTCTGTCATCTCAAAACAGCCAAATGTGCTTGCGCTTTGGCGCTGCTGAGTCACGTGATGAAAGGACAACTGATAACAGCAGAGCAAGAAGGAGCAACGGTGCATATGAGATATAAAAGGAGCGGGGTGTTTAGAGACATGTCCGCTCTTTTAGGAAACCGGAGCAATGTACTTTAGCGCAAATTAGATGAAATTTAAATAAAAGTATCGATCTCGGAAGGCTAGTATCGATCCGATATCAATACCAACGTTGGTATCGATACTATTGATATTAGGATCGATCCGCCCACCCCTAATTGACAGGCGCTGCTTTTGGTTTTAAAAGAATCAAGCAGATAAAAAAAAAATCTAATTTGCAGAGGAGAAATTACAAAAATTTAGCAAAAGGAAAAGATTAAACGTATCAGGACTGTTAAAAGAACATTCTACTTTATATATTCTTTCGACTCCAATACAACAGCTAAGATTATGAATGACGGACAGTAAAGCCGCCTCTCCTGCGTGCTTCAGCAGCGTGTCCCACTGTTTATGAATGAGGCTGAGAGAATGTGCAATTTATTTCTCCTCAAGATATTAAAATAAAAACTAACACCGAACTGCATATCACGCTTAAAATTTTTTTTAACTAAAATGCACAACTGTTGTTAGCTGCACCCGCAGGAAGCACAATGAACCTAACACGCCATTCTTTTAATTCGATATTCGTGAAGTATGTGAACCAACCCCAGATGCTTTGTCATGTTGGTTGCGACACTCTGTTTTATTATTTATTGGTTTATTACAATAGTTACACTTGGCTTTGCCATCGTTTTTCACCACATGTAGCCACTCTTTTGAGCACATCTTGCGGTCCATCTCTAAACAAATGTTTAGATTATTATTGAAGCTGCTCTCCAGCGGCGAAGTTCCTGGCAGAGTAGCAAGTGAAAAAATGTGCATGCAGAAAATG
>CAIGQS010000002.1:1704138-1709138 GCA_903798195.1 Danio kyathit
TCACGTTTCCTACCATAACCCCCAGCCCCCAAAGCCAGAGCCACTCTGCCCGGAGATCATCGCCCTTTCCCGGCCCAAACTGCACCACCGCAGGCCCTGGGACTATTTCCTACCATAACCCCCAGCCCCCAAAGCCAGACCCACTCTGCCCGGAGACTATGGCCCTTTCCGGGGCAAGCTCCGGCTCCGCAGGGGCCCTGGATTGACACCTGTTCTCCAGCAGTGCCCGGGCACCCCACAATTAAGCCCGGGAACACAGACTCTGCCAACTGCACACGCCAGGCATACGTACCGTTGGTGACCCACCTGGCTCTGGTGCACCAGCCCTGCCCAGTTCCACCTCCTGACGCGGTTCAGTTTTCGAGGTGGCTGAGGGTGCATCAACGACACGTAGTTCTGCCAACAGTTCATGTAAGGCTTCCGTATTTGCCCTGCACTTAGCTTGCGGGAGACGGAGACTCTTACCCGGCAGCAGACATCGCCAGAGACCCCCTGGTTTGTTGAACCACAAAGCCGTCAAAACCTAAGTCCACTCTTTTGCACCTTCTCCGAAAACACAATGGCAGGTCAGAGGCAACTGGGGTCGGGCACGTACCTCCAGGTGCGGGACGTCCGGGAAAGGTGGTCTCCCATCGGGCATGGCCTGGCATGCTTGGGCCTGGTCTAAACAACTCTACCGGTGGAAGTCTTCATGTCGTTCCCGCCAGTCAGACCCACCATCCCCCAAACGGACTTAGTCGATTCAGAGACACCGCCGGTCAGACCCACCATCCCCCAAACGGACTTAGTCGATTCTGAGACTGTGAGGTTTTAAAGAACTGTGAACCGGACATATCTTGCGCCTCTTTTAAATAACCAGCTCTTGACAGCAGCTGTCGCTTACGGCCATATCACCCTGCACATACCTGATCTAGTTTGAACTCAGAAGTAAAACAGGGTTGAGCCTGGTTAGTACTTGGATGGGACACTGCCTGGGAATACCAGGTGCTGTAAGCTTATTTAATTTCTTCATTTGACAGCTAATACACTTCCCCGGGTGACAGTTCTCGTGCTAGTGTTGTTTATCGTACTCATTTTATTTGGGAGGGGTGGGACAAATATAACCCATAGGTGCACAATTGACGGGACAAGGGCGTTGTTTCTGTCGGAGCTGTGTCAATGCGAGCTAAGCTGCGGTCGGGACTGGTGCTGTGCTTCTTTTAAATAACCAGATCTTGACAGCGGCTGTCGCTTACGGCCATATCACCCTGCATATCCCTGATCTCGTTTGAACTCAGAAGTAAAACAGGGTGGAGCCTGGTTAGTACTTGGATGGGAGACTGCCTGGGAATACCAGGTGCTGTAAGCTTATGTAATTTCTTCATTTGACAGCTAATACACTTCCCAGAGTCACAGTTCTGGTGCTAGTGTTGTTTATCGTACTCATTTTATTTGGGAGGGGTGGGACAAATAAACCCATGCGTGAACAATTGACGGGACAAGGGCGTTGTTTCTGTCGGAGCTGTGTCAATGCGAGCTAAACTGCTGTCGGGTCCTGGTGCTGTGCCTCGTTTAAATAACCAGATCTTGACCGCAGCTGTCGCTTACGGCCATACCACCCTGCGTTTTACCTGAACTTGGTACATTCCAGGAAGTGTTTGGCTGCAGTTGGTGAGAGAGGCTCACCAAATTTTCGTTTGTTTAGTTTAATTTTTTGTCTTAAATACATTTTTGTTTGGTTTTTTTGTGTGTTTGTTTAGTTTGTCCTCCCAACAGCGTGAGCTGTTAGGGAGGAATTTATTTTTTTGCAATGGACGGATCTACAGTTACAGACCTGGCAATGGCGGATGGATTTCAGAAGGAAAATGACAATGGACTGGACAGACGACAACGAGAAACAAACAGACCAGAGAAGGAAGCAAGGAAAAGGATTTATCTAAAAGAAGCAACAGTAACAGTGGATATAGGACAAGCAACAGAGGTGAGAGCAATGGATGTTATTAAAGCAGTGACGGAGAGGATTGGGGATGGAAAGATTTTGGCTGTAAGACCAAAACAAAATAAGGAATTTGAAGTAACACTTGAAAGAGAGGAAGATGCTGATATTTTAACAGATGGATTGACTGTTAAAGGCATAAACTGTACAGTAAACAGGCTTCAAAACCGAGATTATGTTGTCTCCTTCATGCATCTGCCTGTCTATGTTGCTGATAAAGATATTTTAGATAAATTAGATCATTGGGGAGTTTGTCCCATTTCAAAAGTTAAAAGAAGGTTTTATCCGGGCACAGATATTGAAGATGGGACGAGGTTTGTAAAAACCAGATTCCCCAAAGAAGTGGCGTCCCTCCCGTACAGCACAAGAATAGAGACAGCAGAAGGTCCACAATACTTTAGGGTGATGCACAGCCATCAGGTGAAAACTTGCAGGCTGTGCATGAGCCCAGATCATGTGGTAAAAGACTGTCCAGATTTTAAGTGTTATAAGTGCGAGGACAGGGGGCACTTCGCACGAGAATGCAAAGCGGTGAAGTGCCCGGATTGTAATAAGGTTTTAAATAAATGTGAATGTTGGATGGAGGAAGAGGAGGAGGAGGTAGAGCAGCAGGTAGACAGCCAGATGTATGAAGGAGACAATAACCAGTCAGAGGATAAAACAACAACACGAGGCAGACTAACAGAATATCAAAGTGAAAAACCACAAGAGAATGAGGCTAATGGAAAGGACATAGTCACTGAACAGAAAGAGACGACATGGACACAAATGGATATAACGGACAGTTTAAGGAGTGTTTTGGAAGCCGCAGAATTGAGCAATTCAAATGATAAAGACTTGAACCAAGGACAACAGGAAGACATATTTTGGACACAATTGGACATGACAGACAGTTTTCAAAAGGCATTGGACACAGTGGAGACAAAAGACCAAAGCAATGAGGAGCAAGCCGAGTTAGACGAACATTTACAAGGGGATGGAACTAAAGAGACAAAGGGGAAATCATCAAAAAGAAGAAGATCAATAAAGATAAAACCCAATTTAGAGACTGCCAGGAAAAAATTGCTAAAAGATGAGGAAACTGAATGCACAAATAGGTATGAGTTGCTAAAGGGACTGGAAGAGAAAGACTGAGATCATGATTTTTATGAATTTTTTTAAATTTCTTTTTATATTTTTTATGGTTTTAGGAATTGTGTCTTTTAATGCAAGAGGGCTTTTAGACATCAGAAAATTTGAAAAAGTGAAAGAAATGTGTAAACGAGAAGATGTGATTTTATTACAAGAGACAAACTGGAGGGAAGAATACATGAAGGAAATAAGGAAAAGGTGGAGTGGGGAAATTTTATACAATAATGGGGATGGGAGACAAGGAAGAGGAGTTGCAGTTTTAATAAAAGAACACAGTGGGGTGTTATGTAAAGCAATCTATATTGATAAAGAGGGGAAGTGTATGATATTTGAAATGGAGTATGAAAAGGAAAAAGTAATTATGGTAAATGTTCATGCACCAACAGAGGAGAACAGAAAGAAAGAGTATTTTAATGTACTAAGAGATCATTTAAAGAAACATAAAAGAGTCATTGTGATGGGGGATTTTAACACTGTTTTCAGTAAATTAGAAATGGGTGAGGGAATGGTTTTTAAAACGGATAAGGGAAGAAAAGAATTGAAAATACTGATGGAGGAAATGAATTTAATTGATGTGTGGAGAGAAAGGAATGAACAGACAAAAGAGTACTCAAGAAGACAGTTAGTGGGAAATTTCTTGTGTCAAACAAGAATTGATTTTATTTTATCCACAAGAAATGTTGAAGAGTTTATTAGCAAGATCAAATATGAAGCAACAAGTCTGAGTGACCATAAGCCAATTTTTATGAATCTAGACTGGAGTAATGTGAAAAGAGGGCCAGGGGTATGGGTTTTAAATACAGCGGTTTTAAAGAATGAAGAGTATGTTTTGAGTATAAAGGAACTTATTCAAAAGGAAAAAGGGAATAAAATGTATAATGAAGACAAAAGAATGTGGTGGGAGAATGTGAAATATTTAGTTAAAAAGTTTACAATAAAATATTGCAGACAATTACAAAATTGTAAAAAATATAAAGAAAAAGAGCTGAAAGAAAAACTAAAAAACGAACTGAAAAATGAGAATAGAAAAGATATACAAAAGATAAAAGAACTGGAAGGAAGACTGAAAGAAATAGAGGAGGAGGAATTTGAAGGTGCAAGATTAAGAAGCAAAGCAAAATTTACAGTCGAGGGGGAAAAGTGCACTAAATTTTTCTTTGATCTAGAGAAGAGAAGAGGGAAGTCAGAAATGATTAAAGAAATAAGGAGCAAAAATGGGAACATAGTAGAACAAAATGAGGAGATTTTAAGAGAAATAAAATCATATTATGAGAAACTGTTTTGCACAGAGGGAGTAAACGAAAAAGAAAAAGGGGAATTACTAAATCTAATAAAATTAAGAGTAGAAGAAGGGGAAAAAAGAGAATGTGACAAGGAAGTAAGAGAAGAAGAAATAAAAAGAGCAATTAGTGGATTGAACAAAAAGAAAAGTCCAGGAATAGATGGGTTGGGAAGTGAATTTTATATTGTTTTTAAAGATATTTTATCTAGTATTTTAAAGGAAGTATATGATGAGATTTTTGAGAATGGTGAGATAAATAAAAGAATGGGGATGGGCTTAATGAAGGTGATATACAAAAGAAAAGGGGATAAAGTAGATTTAAAAAACTATAGACCTATAACAATGCTCAATACTGATTTTAAGATTTTAGCAAAAGTGTTGGCTAACAGACTAAAAGAAGTGATGCCGAGCATAATACAAACAAACCAAGCATATAGTATAAAAGGACGAGACATTGCTGACACAACTATGAGTATTAAAGATACAATAAGATATATAAATGATAAGAAGAAAGATGCTTTTTTAATTAGTCTGGACTTCGAGAAAGCTTTTGATAGGGTGGAGCATGACTTTTTATTTGGAGTGTTAAAGAGTTTTGGTTTTGGGGAAAAT
>CAIGQS010000002.1:1714138-1716638 GCA_903798195.1 Danio kyathit
AGAAACAAACTGGAAAGATTATGTGATGGAAGATTTTAAAAAGAAGTGGGAGGGGGATATCTTATATAACAATGGTGATGGTAAATCTGGAAGAGGAGTGGCTTTTTTAATAAGAAAAGATGTTTTTAATAGTAAAAAAATTGTGTATAAAGATAACAATGGAAAATGTTTAATGATAGAAGTAAACTATGAAGGACATGAAATAGTTATAGTCAATTTACATGCACCAACAGAGGAGAAAGATAAAAAAGAGTTTTTTAAGGTTATAAATAAGAAAATTAAGACATACAAAAAAATAATAATGATGGGAGATTTTAATACAGTTTTTAATAAACAAGATATGGCAGATGGAATGGTTTTTAAATCTGATAGCGGAAGGACGGAACTAAAGGAGCTAATAAAAGAAAATTATTTAATAGACATATGGAGGGAAAACAACAGAGAAAAAAGAGAGTTTTCAAGGAGACAAATAGTTGGAGATTTTATATGTCAAACAAGAATCGATTTTATATTATGTACTAGGAATGTTGAGAATTTCATAGAAAACATACAGTATGAAGAAAACAGTTTTAGCGATCATAAACTCTTGCATTTTAAAGTGAATGTGGATAACATACAAAAAGGACCAGGGACTTGGATTTTAAACACAACCATTTTAAAAAATGAAGATTATGTTCAAAAGATCAAAGAAATAATAGAGAAAGAAAAAGAAAATAGAATGTATGATGAAGATAAAAGGATATGGTGGGAAAACACAAAATATCAAATAAAAAAGTACACAATAAAATATTGTGGAGTACTGCAAAAATGTAAAAAGTATAAAGAAAAAGAAATTAAAAGATCCTTAGAAAAAGAATTAAACAAGGAAAATAAGGATCTTGAAAAAAATCAAAGAAATAGAGCAACAATTACTAGATTTGGAAGAGGACAAATATAAAGGGGCAATGTTGAGGAGCAGATCTAAATACACAGTAGAAGGTGAAAAATGCACTAAATTCTTTTTTGATTTAGAGAGGCAAAGAGGGAAAGCAGGAATACTAAAAGAAATAAAAGATAGAAATGGACAAATTGTAAAAGGAAACATAGAAATACTAGAAGAAATAAAATATTTTTATGAAGATCTATTTAAAACTAAAGGTATTGATGAAGAAAAAGAAAAAAAGATTCTGAATTATATAAAAGTAAAACTGGAAATAGATGACAACAAAGAATGTGACAGAGAAATAAAAGAAGAGGAGATTGAAATTGCAATAAATCAACTAAATAAAAAGAAAAGTCCAGGGATAGATGGAATAGGAAATGAATTTTATGTTGTTTTTAAAGATATTTTAAAAGGAATACTTAAAGAAGTTTTTAAAGAAATTTTTAAATGTAAAGAGATGAATGAAAGAATGGGGATGGGATTAATGAAGTTAATATATAAAAGAAAAGGAGCAAAAAATGAATTACAAAATTATAGACCAATAACAATGTTAAATACAGATTTAAAGATTTTAGCAAAAGTTTTAGCGAATAGATTAAAGGAGGTGATGCCTAAATTAATTCAAACAAACCAAGCATATGCAATAAAAGGGAGAGATATAGCAGATGTAACAATGAGCATTAAAAGCACAGTAGAATATTTACAAGAAAAGAAGATGAATGGTTATTTAATAAGTTTAGATTTCGAAAAGGCTTTTGACAGAGTAGAACATATTTATTTATTTGACGTACTCAAAACATATGGATTTGGAGAGAATTTTATAAATTGGATTAAAATTTTATATAAAGAGGTTTTAACAAAAGTAAAATGCAACGGTTTTTTAACAGATTGTTTTAAAATCACAAGATCGATTAGACAAGGTTGTCCCCTTTCAGCTCTATTATATTCCCTAGTCGCGGAACCGTTAGGGTTAGCAATAAAAGAAGAAACTAAAATTAAAGGAATAAAAATAGAGGAAGAGGAGGACGAAGGAAAAATATACCAGTATGCTGACGATACAACAATAATAGTGAATGGAAAAAGAGTGTAAAAGAAACCATGAAAAAAGTACAAGAGTTTTGTAAGGGAACAGGAAGCAAAATAAATGAAAATAAAACGGAATACATGAGGTTTGGTAAAGCAGATAATTTAACAGACTGTTTCCAATTTAGAGAAGTAGAAGAAATGAAAATATTAGGAATTTTAATTGGAAAAAATGAAAGAAAAGCAACAGAGAAGATGTGGGATGATCTAATAACAGGAATAGAAGCAAGACTAAATTTCTGGAGGATGAGAGAACTGTGCTTAAAAGGGAAAGCCTTAATAATAAATGTTTTAATGGCATCAAAGCTATGGTATAATTTATATATAACAGAAATGCCATGTTGGATAGAAGGGAGGTTGAAAAAGTGTTTTCAAGATTTTTTATGGGAGGGGAAACCCCCAAGAATTGCGTACAATACACTAATAGGAGAAATCGGAGATGGTGGAATAGGACTGATTGATATCAAACAAAGGAAAAATTGTCTAAGGGTCAAA
>CAIGQS010000002.1:1721638-1726742 GCA_903798195.1 Danio kyathit
TGGGAGACTGCCTGGGAATACCAGGTGCTGTAAGCTTATTTAATTTCTTCATTTGACAGCTAACTTCCCCGGGTCACATTTCCTACCATAACCCCCCAGCCCCCAAAGCCAGAGCCACTCTGCCCGGAGACCATCGCCCTTTCCCGGCCCAAACTGCACCACCGCAGGCCCTGGGACTATTTCCTACCATAACCCCCAGCCCCCAAAGCCAGACCCACTCTGCCCGGAGACCATCGCCCTTTCCGGGGCAAGCTCCGGCTCCGCAGGGGCCCTGGATTGACACCTGTTCTCCAGCAGTGCCCGGGCACCCCACACTTAAGCCCGGGAACACAGACTCTGCCAACTGCACACGCCAGGCATACGTACCGTTGGTGACCCACCTGGCTCTGGTGCACCAGCCCTGCCCAGTTCCACCTCCTGACGCGGTTCAGTTTTCGAGGTGGCTGAGGTGCATCAACGACACGTAGTTCTGCCAACAGTTAATGTAAGGCTTCCGTATTTGCCCTGCACTTAGCTTGCGGGAGACGGAGACTCTTACCCGGCAGCAGACATCGCCAGAGACCCCCTGGTTTGTTGAACCACAAAGCCGTCAAAACCTAAGTCCACTCTTTTGCACCTTCTCCGAAAACACAATGGCAGGTCAGAGGCAACTGGGGTCGGGCACGTACCTCCAGGTGCGGGACGTCCGGGAAAAGTTGGTCTCCCATCGGGCATGGCCTGGCATGCTTGGGCCTGGTCTAAACAACGCTACCGGTGGAAGTCTTCGTGTCGTTCCCGGCAGTCAGACCCACCATCCCCCAGACGGACTTAGTCGATCCTGAGACTGTGAGATTTTAAAGAACTGTCAACCGGACATATCTTGCGCCTCTTTTAAATAACCAGCTCTTGACAGCTCCTGTCACTTACGGCCATATCGCCCTGCATATACCTGATCTCGTTTGAACTCAGAAGTAAAACAGGGTTGAGCCTGGTTAGTACTTGGATGGGAGACTGCCTGGGAATACCAGGTGCTGTAAGCTTATTTCATTTCTTCATTTGACAGCTAATACACTTCCCCGGGTCACAGTACCGGTGCTAGTGTTGTTTATCGTACTCATTTTATTTGGGAGGGGTGGGACAAATAAAACCCATAGGTGCACAATTGACTGGACAAGGGCGTTGTTTCTGTCGGAGCTGTGTCAATGCGAGCTAAGCTGCGGTCGGGCCTGGTGCTGTGCTTCTTTTAAATAACCAGATCTTGACAGCAGCTGTCGCTTACGGCCATATCGCCCTGCATATACCTGATCTCGTTTGAACTCAGAAGTAAAACAGGGTTGAGCCTGGTTAGTACTTGGATGGGAGACTGCCTGGGAATACCAGGTGCTGTAAGCTTATTTGATTTCTTCATTTGACAGCTAATACACTTCCCCGGGTCACAGTTCTGGTGCTAGTGTTGTTTATCGTACTCATTTTATTTGGGAGGGGTGGGACAAATAAAACCCATAGGTGCGCAATTGACGGGACAAGGGCGTTGTTTCTGTCGGAGCTGTGTCAATGCGAGCTAAACTGCTGTCGGGTCCTGGTGCTGTGCCTCTTTTAAATAACCAGATCTTGACCGCAGCTGTCGCTTACGGCCATATCACCCTGCGTATACCTGATCTCGTTTGAACTCAGAAGTAAAACAGGGTTGGGCCTGGTTAGTACTTGGATGGGAGACTGCCTGGGAATACCAGGTGCTGTAAGCTTATTTAATATTCTTCATTTGACAACTTCCCCGGGTCACATTTCCTACCATAACCCCCAGCCCCCAAAGCCAGAGCCACTCTGCCCGGAGACCATCGCCCTTTCCCGGCCCAAACTGCACCACCGCAGGCCCTGGGACTATTTCCTACCATAACCCCCAGCCCCCAAAGCCAGACCCACTCTGCCCGGAGACCATCGCCCTTTCCGGGGCAAGCTCCGGCTCCGCAGGGGCCCTGGATTGACACCTGTTCTCCAGCAGTGCCCGGGCACCCCACACTTAAGCCCGGGAACACAGACTCTGCCAACTGCACACGCCAGGCATACGTACCGTTGGTGACCCACCTGGCTCTGGTGCACCAGCCCTGCCCAGTTCCACCTCCTGACGCGGTTCAGTTTTCGAGGTGGCTGAGGTGCATCAACGACACGTAGTTCTGCCAACAGTTAATGTAAGGCTTCCGTATTTGCCCTGCACTTAGCTTGCGGGAGACGGAGACTCTTACCCGGCAGCAGAAATCGCCAGAGACCCCCTGGTTTGTTGAACCACAAAGCCGTCAAAACCTAAGTCCACTCTTTTGCACCTTCTCCGAAAACACAATGGCAGGTCAGAGGCAACTGGGGTCGGGCACGTACCTCCAGGTGCGGGACGTCCGGGAAAAGTTGGTCTCCCATCGGGCATGGCCTGGCATGCTTGGGCCTGGTCTAAACAACGCTACCGGTGGAAGTCTTCGTGTCGTTCCCGGCAGTCAGACCCACCATCCCCCAGACGGACTTAGTCGATCCTGAGACTGTGAGATTTTAAAGAACTGTCAACCGGACATATCTTGCGCCTCTTTTAAATAACCAGCTCTTGACAGCTCCTGTCACTTACGGCCATATCGCCCTGCATATACCTGATCTCGTTTGAACTCAGAAGTAAAACAGGGTTGAGCCTGGTTAGTACTTGGATGGGAGACTGCCTGGGAATACCAGGTGCTGTAAGCTTATTTCATTTCTTCATTTGACAGCTAATACACTTCCCCGGGTCACAGTACCGGTGCTAGTGTTGTTTATCGTACTCATTTTATTTGGGAGGGGTGGGACAAATAAAACCCATAGGTGCACAATTGACGGGACAAGGGCGTTGTTTCTGTCGGAGCTGTGTCAATGCGAGCTAAACTGCTGTCGGGTCCTGGTGCTGTGCCTCTTTTAAATAACCAGATCTTGACCGCAGCTGTCGCTTACGGCCATATCACCCTGCGTATACCTGATCTCATTTGAACTCAGAAGTAAAACAGGGTTGGGCCTGGTTAGTACTTGGATGGGAGACTGCCTGGGAATACCAGGTGCTGTAAGCTTATTTAATATTTTCATTTGACAACTTCCCCGGGTCACATTTCCTACCATAACCCCCAGCCCCCAAAGCCAGAGCCACTCTGCCCGGAGACCATCGCCCTTTCCCGGCCCAAACTGCACCACCGCAGGCCCTGGGACTATTTCCTACCATAACCCCCAGCCCCCAAAGCCAGACCCACTCTGCCCGGAGACCATCGCCCTTTCCGGGGCAAGCTCCGGCTCCGCAGGGGCCCTGGATTGACACCTGTTCTCCAGCAGTGCCCGGGCACCCCACACTTAAGCCCGGGAACACAGACTCTGCCAACTGCACACGCCAGGCATACGTACCGTTGGTGACCCACCTGGCTCTGGTGCACCAGCCCTGCCCAGTTCCACCTCCTGACGCGGTTCAGTTTTCGAGGTGGCTGAGGTGCATCAACGACACGTAGTTCTGCCAACAGTTAATGTAAGGCTTCCGTATTTGCCCTGCACTTAGCTTGCGGGAGACGGAGACTCTTACCCGGCAGCAGAAATCGCCAGAGACCCCCTGGTTTGTTGAACCACAAAGCCGTCAAAACCTAAGTCCACTCTTTTGCACCTTCTCCGAAAACACAATGGCAGGTCAGAGGCAACTGGGGTCGGGCACGTACCTCCAGGTGCGGGACGTCCGGGAAAAGTTGGTCTCCCATCGGGCATGGCCTGGCATGCTTGGGCCTGGTCTAAACAACGCTACCGGTGGAAGTCTTCGTGTCGTTCCCGGCAGTCAGACCCACCATCCCCCAGACGGACTTAGTCGATCCTGAGACTGTGAGATTTTAAAGAACTGTCAACCGGACATATCTTGCGCCTCTTTTAAATAACCAGCTCTTGACAGCTCCTGTCACTTACGGCCATATCGCCCTGCATATACCTGATCTCGTTTGAACTCAGAAGTAAAACAGGGTTGAGCCTGGTTAGTACTTGGATGGGAGACTGCCTGGGAATACCAGGTGCTGTAAGCTTATTTCATTTCTTCATTTGACAGCTAATACACTTCCCCGGGTCACAGTACCGGTGCTAGTGTTGTTTATCGTACTCATTTTATTTGGGAGGGGTGGGACAAATAAAACCCATAGGTGCACAATTGACGGGACAAGGGCGTTGTTTCTGTCGGAGCTGTGTCAATGCGAGCTAAGCTGCGGTCGGGCCTGGTGCTGTGCTTCTTTTAAATAACCAGATCTTGACAGCAGCTGTCGCTTACGGCCATATCGCCCTGCATATACCTGATCTCGTTTGAACTCAGAAGTAAAACAGGGTTGAGCCTGGTTAGTACTTGGATGGGAGACTGCCTGGGAATACCAGGTGCTGTAAGCTTATTTGATTTCTTCATTTGACAGCTAATACACTTCCCCGGGTCACAGTTCCGGTGCTAGTGTTGTTTATCGTACTCATTTTATTTGGGAGGGGTGGGACAAATAAAACCCATAGGTGCGCAATTGACGGGACAAGGGCGTTGTTTCTGTCGGAGCTGTGTCAATGCGAGCTAAACTGCTGTCGGGTCCTGGTGCTGTGCCTCTTTTAAATAACCAGATCTTGACCGCAGCTGTCGCTTACGGCCATATCACCCTGCGTATACCTGATCTCGTTTGAACTCAGAAGTAAAACAGGGTTGGGCCTGGTTAGTACTTGGATGGGAGACTGCCTGGGAATACCAGGTGCTGTAAGCTTATTTAATATTTTCATTTGACAACTTCCCCGGGTCACATTTCCTACCATAACCCCCAGCCCCCAAAGCCAGAGCCACTCTGCCCGGAGACCATCGCCCTTTCCCGGCCCAAACTGCACCACCGCAGGCCCTGGGACTATTTCCTACCATAACCCCCAGCCCCCAAAGCCAGACCCACTCTGCCCGGAGACCATCGCCCTTTCCGGGGCAAGCTCCGGCTCCGCAGGGGCCCTGGATTGACACCTGTTCTCCAGCAGTGCCCGGGCACCCCACACTTAAGCCCGGGAACACAGACTCTGCCAACTGCACACGCCAGGCATACGTACCGTTGGTGACCCACCTGGCTCTGGTGCACCAGCCCTGCCC